>JAGFPH010007823.1:49461-61716 GCA_018207615.1 Philaenus spumarius | reverse complement strand
GTTTTTAATTTACACTTGGATTTTGAGTAAAGTGATATAATTAATAAATAAATAACACATATTGTATTTTTTGATATGGTAATTAGTTCTTGACGATTTTTATTGTGAATTAGTACAGGTGTTTGTGTAGGTTACTTTAACTGGTTGAAATCTAGGCTTTTCTCTTATTAGTGAATTTTCTAAGGTTTGTTGTGGTTTATTATACGATTATAAATTTGCCTAATCTTCTAGAATAGTTTAATAATTTATTTGGTCACTTAATTTATACTGGAAGGTAAGGTACTGGTCTTGATATTATTTAGGCTATGTGAGATTAGGTTACAATTGGCTAGGTTATATTTGTTTTCCTAATAAAAACGTGGATTTATATAAAGATAATTTGTAGAGGTGGGATTTGATACATTATATCAGAAGCAAGAAGTTCAAAATAAAGTAAAAATTTGACCCTAAAAATGGTTTAGTTTTATTTATAAAAACAATAATCTAAAATATACAAAGCACAATTTTAAGAAGAATACAAAAATGTATAGTTTATTTGATTTTATTAACACTTTGTTCATCAATATCAGTAAATCAAAGTCCTTTAATTATTTTGCAAAGATCGTTTGTTTGGTTAGCTTGATTAGGTTTTATAAGTTACATACTATAACTAAAATCACAAGATAATCTCTAAACCTATACTTCTTGACAATAGATCCCCATCCAAATAGTAACAAAAATAGAGAAATACTGGATTAATAAACTGAGCTATATACTGACTAAACGACTATTATTATATCAGTTAATATAGTTTGAGTTCATACATACTAACTTTGTGTTCATACACAAGATATCAGGAAGTGGTAACACTAATTCTTTATTCGTAATACTAACTATAAAGTTCTAACCACTTTTGTTTTCTAAATTAGGAAGTGCCATACCTATCAATGGCACAAAAACTGTTTAGCTCCATAATTTAACAGAATTAATTTAACAATACTTACACATTTTATTTCAGGAAGAGCCAATGGATCTATTTCCTCTACAGCATCTGCAGGCCTAAACACAAAACACAGACTGTCATAAAGTATAGTTTCAAGCTAAAATATTAAAAAATCAGTTAAAATTGCAACCACTCTGTCAATGCTTTTTATTTATTTTTCATTGTGAACGTTTTCAACTATTTGTTTTGCGGAGGTTTTAGCTTTTATAATTTAAACTAAGGATTAAGTAGTTCTGTTTAAAATTTCCATTGCTGGGTATATTTAAGTTATTTTGATACCAATACATACAAATAAGACAATGTTGATGACGTCTTAAAGCCATGAAAACTAATTTACCTCAAAACACAAGTTTAAAAGATTGTTACAACAGGTGCTTCAACAATTTAAACATTTCTGAATTTAAGTAGGTTTATTTTGGGGAATACTGCCCACTCTAATTGATACAATTACTAACGAGATATTACTGAAAATAAGTCCAACAAAACGAAACACATGTTCAATTTAGAAGGATGTATATTATGTACAGTGGCAGGTCGAGATCATGTCTGAAAAGGATACAAACGTTAGAGTAGCATGCTGGACTCGCTGGTACAAAACAGATGAAAGTATAACGTTAGACATATACAACGTACTTCTTTTACCGACACTCTCTTCTCCAAGTAGTTCCCTTTTTACCGCTAGGCGGCGACTCCGTACTGTCTCTGCTATTTTGTAACGTCAAAGGTTTACCTGAGATCGATCAGCTGTTCTTATCTCGTGACCGGTTCTGTTAGATTTAACTTCGTTGAAGCTTAGCCATTTTTACTTTCCGTTTTGTGCTAGTCAACAGACGTAATGGCTTGGTCTTTTTGCTTTCCATAATTCTTTTATAATGACTTAGTCGGGTGTTTAACGACTGTACGTTAGTAATTATTATGTCATTATTTTAAGCCCTATTCTACTAAACACCAGGTATGTGCTTTTAAGTTTACCAAATTGAAATGTCTTTTGCTGTCATCCATTTAACGTTGGCTTTGTTATAAACTTTATTTGTAAGTTTGCTACTATGTAAATTTAAGCCTACTTTAATTTTGTAAATAATTTTTCAAACTCTAAAAGTATAACTCAAATTTGTGTAATTCAATTTTCTTCTTTAAAAACTTTCAGTACAGCCTAAATATTAAATTTTATGTAACTAGCCTATTCTCAAACTAAAGCCTAGCTTAAACAATTTATATATTTTTGTACAAATTTTAAAGCTGTGTAATCTTTAACAATTAAGGACCTTTTAAAAAGAACTATAATTTAAATAATTATATCTCCAATATATTTTGAGCTATAACCAATAAGCATTTTAAAGTTTTACCATGTGGTCCACAGAAATGTAGAAACAGTTAAAGTAACAGGACAAGTTAACTTTGGTTAAGCCCTGCATTAACAGTTAACATTTTTATTTTAAAATACCTGCTTGTCATCTATTATCAAAAATATTATAAAGGCAAACTTTTAACCTAAAAAGCTTTTCTCTATGCTTGGTTTTAAAGCTACTTTAATTCTAAAAAGCATAATATTTTTGTTTTAATGCAGTGTATTACTGGTGGAAGTACCACACCATGTTCTGGTGTTAATTGCAAGTACTACCCATATGTTCTGCTACTAAATGAAACCACAACACATGCTTTCTTCTACATGCAACTTTAATGGTCTTTTTCTGCAACAGTGATTTCCTTTTTTAAAATAGCTATGAACTAAAATATCAAACTTTATTAAAATCTGCAGTAAACCTTGTAAGAAACTTTTGAATAGGCTGTGTACTTTTTTATGTTTTGTAACAAATGAATAAATGTTAATATATGTCTTTTATAATTAATAATACTTGGAAGGAGCAGCTATAGCAATTTTCGGACCTCAGCCCTTACAGGGCTCTTTTAGAAATTATATACATACTTTTATTATAGAGACGTCTCACAATTTCATTTATTTTTTTATTAATTAATTATACTTAGCTTTACAGTTGGCCAACGACATAAATGTTACTTATTAACAAATCCATGATACTATATGTTAAATTTTTTAATTCTGTCTAATTTATAATTTTGTATAAACCTTGTAATCATTATTCATGGCGAGGGTTTTTGACATTTATTTTGGGGAGGGAACTTTAAATTCAATTTAAATTATATTTTGTAATCCAACCTTTTTCATTTTTTTGTACTTTAAGGGCATGTAAATTTTTTTCATTTTTATAATTAAGGGCATATAAATTTTTTTGATTTTGTTTAATAAACCTAAATTGAACCTAGTTTTTCGTTTATTGAGTTAACCTCAAGGTATAATAATGATTTGTAAGTGATCAGCTGAGACATTTCTGCAGTTTGGTGATTTTGTTTTTAAAGGTAAGTCTTTGAACATGTCCAGTCTATGTGGCCCAGTATAGCTTCCGATTTAATTTATTCGTCTTTTCTAAGACTGGTACATGTTTTCTGTTAGCAGTTTGCGTGGTTACTTTCCGATTAAAATTTGTTTAGCTTGTCAATTCTCAGATAGGCCTAACTTAAAAATAGCTTTTTGGTCACACTCTTTGACCTCTGTTTGCTAAACTTGCTTAAAATTTTGTTTGGTGGTAACTCGATGGTGTTTGTTTCTTGTGTGCTGCCAATATACTCTTCATTCGTCACACCATTCTCACACAACGACTTTTCTCATAAACCAATCTTTTTTTTTATGAAACTTTAAAATTTTCTTTTTCTTTTTTTTACAATTTAAGATATATCCAAACAGAGACAAATAAAAAACAAAAAAATACAAAAAACTACAAAATCCAAAAAATTAATAAAATTTATAAAATCCAAAAATAGATAAAAACTTAACAAAAATTTTAAAAAAATTTACAAAATTTCTCTCTGTTTGTATCTGTCTTTAATACTCTTTTTTTTTATTTATATACACACAGCTTACTCTTTTCCAAATTATCACCTGGCTTTCTTTTTCGTTTAATAAAAAAAAAAAACATGTCTGTCCTACAACAAATAGTAGATTATCTCAGGAAGCCAGAACTTTCTTTTGAGGTAGTGGTGCGAGGAGGCGGTCTTGGCACTGTAAGGACAATGCGGACTAGTTTGCGAGGCCTACTTCAGGCAGGCTCTGAGCCATGTACAAATAAATTAACAGCTGATAATTTTGAGGAGCAGTTAGATATGGCTCATGAATCACTTGATGATTTAAAAGATAAATTTGCAAGTTTAAATCCTAATCAAAATCTAGAATTATCTAGATTCAATACAAGGCAAGAGCTGTTTGAAGCTAGGTTAAGCTTATTAACAACTGGGTTAAATAATTTAAACTTAAATGCCACTGAGCATAATGCAGAGTGTAATCGTATGTTAGCATCTTTTCAAATGCTTAAACTAAATTTTCAGTCGCTCTCTGCAGACAATTTAAATAATTCTGTAGTTCCAACGCAGTCCTCAGTGTCGAGCCAAATCAATGTGGCGACTGTTTCAAGTATTCCTATTTTAAATTTACCAGATGCCGAAAGAAATTTGCTGGAATCAGGCCCTCTACCTGCTCCCATTACTTTAGGTCAGGAGTACTCTACTACTGAAATTGTTTATGGTAAACTCAGCCATCCGGCTGAAAAGTTGATATCGACTCTCCCTATAACAGGCGGTTTCGATTTAGAGAAACTGATTAAATTTATTAAAATTGCCTTAAACTTGTGTAAAATTTATTCCGACATCAGGAGAAATATTTTAAGTGTCCTTATGCCTTATGCAAAGGAACCATTAAGCTCGTGCTTAGGTAAGCATACGACGTTTCGCGCCTTCCATAGAGAATCATTAAATAGTTTCATTCCTGCTAAACATCGGAACACTTTGGAGCAGGATCTCTTCTTTAGACCTCAAGGTTTGGGAGAGACCTGCACCATTTTGTCTCCGACATCAAGGAAGCAGCGCAGGTGCTCTTGTAGACAAAAACGAAACAGAAATTACACAGGTTATTGTTGATGCTCTCTCGCCGAAGGTGCGAAACTGCCTAGTTTTTGCAAAAAGGCCCGTTAACTTCAACGACTTGGACACCATCTGTGCCCAAGTCAATAATACCTTATATACTGACCAAGAAAGATTGTCAGCGGAGAAAAATTTCTCTAGGTCGGAACCCGAGTTTAGACCCGTAAAGTCACCTGTCACCTGCTATAATTGTGGCCGAAGAGGTCATACTAGCCCACAGTGCAGGCAGTATCCTAATCATAGACAACAAAATCAATACAATTTTTCTTCTCATCCAAAAAACAATTCAAGGGGCGGAAATTAGTCGTTTTTCCAATCAAAGCTCCTACCGTAAGAAACGACTACAGTCATATTAAATTCTATCAATCTTTTTTTAAACCTGCACACATCAATAAAACAATGTCACGAAAGTCATCTTTTTTTAATAATTCTGTTCACTTTCAATCTAAACCAGGGGTAGTACACAATCACAATAGGTCCAATTTAAATTCTAAACATGAGAGTAACCTCTCAACACCCTATAAAGCTCGTCACTTTTCTACTTTTAAACAGGGATTAATTGCACCCTTTTACTTAAGGCCCACGTGCCTCTACTGTAAAGCAACTGGTCACTATAACTGCGATTGCCCTTCGTTCAGTCAGTGTAGAAATAAAATCACTAGTTTTTCTCCTTTAGCCAATAACTCTCTTACCAGAAAAACGTATAAGTCATTAAAATCCAAAGGTTTGAGCAACAAGATTCTACCTCTTGTTGAAGTGAATTTTAAAAATTTTAAGGCTAATGCCTTCTTAGACTCTGGCTCAGTCAGAAGCATCATGTCTTCTGATCTCTTTGAACATTTAAAATCCTTAAACCTAGTCAAACAAATTCAAGATGTAAAATCGGAGTGCCTCACCGCAAACGGAGAAAAGCTAGGGATCAATCTAGCGTGTAAAGTTCATATTAAAATACAGCACTGTAGCTGGAACTTTGAAATTTTAGTGGCACCTCAGCTGTCGTGTCCTCTTATCCTAGGGTCCGATTTCTTTCTTAAAAGTCGACTCATTTTAGATCTTTTCCAAGGTACCTTTACTTTTAAATTTTATAAGGCTAAACCCTTTCAGTTAGTAAATTTTCAAAAAAAGGTCACCTCCTACAGTTACTTTATCCTCTACTACTCGGGTCATTGAAAACCCACTGAGTCACCTTGATGACAAATGTCAAAAGGAGATCTCAACTCTGATAGAAAATTTCCCTGATGTCCTTACTACTGAATTAGGACTCACCGACCTAATTAAATATGAAATAGTGCTGAAAGACAATATACCGGTGAAGAGCCAGCCCTATCAATTGGCCCCTCCGAAAATGCAATTTTTGAGGGAGCACATCAAAGACCTCGTTGAGAAAGGAGTAGTAGAGAAAAGCATCTCCAATTATTCTTCTCCAGCGTTTCTTGTTCAACATCCTGAAAAGAAACCCCGAATGGTCATCGATTATCGAAAACTAAACCAACATATCGTAATCGAAGCCGTACCCCTTCCTAATCTGCACCAGTGCTTCAATTGGTTTGTGGGAGCCAAGTTTTTCACTGTGTTTGACCTCAACTCAGCCTACCATCAGATTCCACTCACCGAGAGTTCTTAACATCTCACCAGTTTTTGTACCCCTTGGATGCTCTAACAGTTTACACGAGTCCCATTTGGACTCTGTACTGGTGCTCAAGTTCTAACCCGACTTCTAGACCAAGTTTTCTCAGACATCAAATTCAAATTCGTTTTCAATTACCTTGATGATTTAGTCATCTATTCTGAGACTTGGGATGAGCACATCAAACATCTGCGTGAAGTCCTATCTCGCGTGCGAAGAGCGAAACTTACGGTTAATCCCGATAAGGTTCGTTTTGCAGTAAGAGAGATAAGTTTCCTTTGACATTTAGTTTCTGCTAGAAGCGTGCAAATTGACCCCGAAAGAACCAAGGCCATCAGAACTTTTCCTAAACCAACCAATCCAAAAGCTGTGTCACGCTTTATTGGTATGGTCAATTTTTTTTCTAAGTTTATCCCAAACTTCGCTGAACACGCCGCTCCTCTGAATCTGTTCCGGCGGAAAGGGCAAAAGTTCGTTTGGAACAATGAGCAAGAACTTGATTTTGAATATCTGCGTATTGCCATTGCGCAACCTCCCGTACTTCGTATGGCTAATTTCGACAAACCTTTTGTCCTTCAAACGGACGCGAGTTCGTGCGCTTTAGGAGCAGTCCTACTCCAGGAAATTGACGGTTCACGTCAACTTATTGCCTATGCTTCCCGCACCTTAACACCTGCGGAAAGAAAAGCCTCTTCTGCGTATGAGTCAGAATGTCTGGCCGTAATCTTTGGAGTAGAGAAATTTAGACAGCACCTCGAGCATCGCGAGTTTCTCTTAGAAACAGATAATCAGGCCCTTTCATGGCTACTTGCCCGTCCCAGACAATTAGGCAAAATGGGACGGTGGATAGCCAAATTAACATCTTTGAAATTCCAAGTGGCACATATTAGGGGCACCCAAAATGTAATCGCAGATTCACTTTCTAGGATGTTTGAGCTAGAAAAACAACCAGAACAAATATCTCCTTCTGAGAACACCATAGTCTGCAATAGCCTTTTAACTAATTTCCCTTTAGCCTTCCAGGACATTAGCGCTCAACAGCGCGCTGATGACATCTTAAGTCCCATTATTTCAGATCTAGAAGCAGGTGCATCTTCTAGCCGATATTGTCTAAATAAAGGGACCCTGTGCCTTAAGAACCATAAAGGTATCCCTATCAAAGTTTGCGTAACCCGATCATTAGTGGACCTAATCATTAATTATTACCACGACTCCCCAGTAGGAGGTCATTTAGGTATTTTCAAGACCAAATTTAAAGTGAGTGAGTTTTTCTTCTGGCCTTCACTCGTAAAGGATGTCACCCAGAAGGTTAAAAGTTGTGCAACATGTGCAGTGAGCAAGCCCGCTCAAAATAGCAAACTAGGCTATTTATCATCGATTGTCCCAACCCGTCCTATGGAGAAAATCCACATAGACTACGTTGGTAAACTACCACGAACAGCACAAGGCAACACCATGATACTGGTTGCAGTTGACAAGTTCTCTAAATTCACCTGGCTTTGCCCTGTCAGAGATGCCACCTCTTTCAACACCATCAAGGCCTTAAGAAAAAACATATTCCAACATTTTGGTTTTCCTAAGTTCTTCATCTCTGACAATGCCACCTGTTTTACATCACATTCGTTCCGCAACTACTGTTTCACTCGTTGTATCAAACACGCAACAATGTTACCTTACCATCCCCAACCGAACAATGCGGAACGTCTGAACAGAAATCTTAAAGCCGCTTTAATTGCCTATCATTCCAACAGCCAAACTTCTTGGGACAAATCCTTATCATGGCTACAGTTAGCCTTTAATTTCACAATCCACAAGACCTTAAAAACATCTCCCTTTAAAATCCTATTTAATTTCATGTGTAACACCCCGCTCAGCTTAACCTGGAATATCGACGACCTTCTTCCCAGGGACAATTCCAATCCTCATCAAATCTGGCGTGATGCCAAAAACAACATTCTGCGAGCCCATCAAAAGTCTGAGCGCGTCTACAACAAGAACCGTAGACCACATCAATTCAAGATTGGCGATCTAGTGTGGTGTAAGACGCACAATCTGAGCTCCGCAATAGATAAAAGGGCCGCCAAGCTGATGCCCAGGTGGTCAGGGCCCTTTCGCATCATCGATTTTCTAAACCCAGTCACAGTTGCCCTATATTTTCAACATTCCCAAAATTTCATCAAAAAGGCCCATGTTGAACAACTGAAGCCTCACCTAGTACCTACAGACCCCATTAGTCATTTTTCAAATCGCTACCCCATTTCAGCTAACTGCGCTAAATGCGTTTACCCCACCTGAACCTCTTATAGGTACAGTAGAACTCCAATTATCCGGACTCCAATTATCCGGATCGCCAATTATCCGGAACAGATTTGAATAAGAACATAGTCAAACGGATGCGAGACTGGGAGGCGAAGAATCGATTTAAGGTAGCAAAACAGCTGACTCTTCCTGGTATGTTAAAAAAAATGTATTTTACAGTGATTTAGTATTGTTTGTAAATATTACGTAATGTAAACATTGTCATTGATATTGTTTTTTCATAATAAATACCGTAAATGTTCTCTATTGTGTTTTCTTTACGTTTTTCTCCTAGAAACGGCCTTTTTTCGAGAAAAATCCAATTATCCGGATTTTTGATTATCCGGATCGGGTCCGGTCCCAATTAATCCGGATAGTTGGAGTTCTACTGTATTAAGTTGTGTTTTTGCTGCTGTGTAAAGTATGTTTACACATCATCACTTGATAATCAAGTGTACCCGGACTCGACATTAAACCAGGAGATTGGCCATCTAAATGTTATTATGTATCCTTGACATGACATAAATTCCCGGCGCCGGAATCCCTCACATATATAATGTCGTTAGTCATGACATGTCATGCATCTAGTCTATCTTGCAAGATCCGAAGACTGATCACCTTCCGATCCTAGAGATACGACAACTAATAAGCTTGCTTTCGAGCACCTTATTCACTTAACCTGTTGGTTAGTGGGTTTTCCCTTTAGCTCCATACCCCAAATTAGTGAGTTTTTTATTAAATTTTTTTTTCTCTAATTTGTTTTTATTTTGTAACTTACTATATAAAATTATGAATTAGAGATAAAAAAGTTAGAAATAATTATTTATAATCACATAATTTCAAATTTAGTCCCCAAAACTAGCTAACCTAACCTAAAGGCCAAAACATGAACTTATACCTTTTTATAAACATATTTTACTCCAATATTGCATTTTTAATATGTTTTTATTATACTGAGCATTACTATAATAAATTATACATTGCATTACAAAAATAGTTTACAATATTTGAATAAAAATTACTTAGTCAAAAATGTTTCTTTGTGTGGTATGCACGGAAGCAGTCTGGCAGACAGAGAGGTACATCACAGTCTTTGCACATCCAGTGCGTGTCTTGTCTCTTTTGTGGTCCAATGGATGTATATTTGCACACATGGCAAGCTCTTCTTGGTTTTAAATTTTTTTCAGTGGAAGGTAATATATCTGGAAAATGTCTGGCTGTCAAACGAAGGGGCATATCCTGGTTCTTGATTTTTCTTCCACCTGCAGGTGAAGCTCTCAACGGTGTAAATTCTTCCAATAGTTGCCTTATCAAATTGATCCTGAATTGTCCAAGTTGTATGAATTTTCCTGTTTTCATTTTATAAATAATATATGCATTGTAAACTGTCATATCTACTAAATGATAAAAGAGCTTTTTGTACCATTTGCTCGATTTTCGTGCACTGTCAGTAAACGAAATCTGCATATCAGATTTGTCAATCAATCCCATATTCTTGTTGTAGTCAATCACACTTACAGGTTTCCTTATAGGCAGATGAGTAGTGTAATTGACCTTTCCACTATCTTTCTCTTCATTTGTGTGTATTGAGGACAACATATTGACGTCCTTCTTATCAACCCATTTTTCAGCTAACAAGCAAGTGGTGTTTTTCGCACTGTAATCTCCAGATTTTAATTTGGGAAACTTTGGCATATCTTTTCTGTCAGTTCTGGCTGTTCCTACTGCTCCAGTTTGATTGTCATGCAAATATTGAAATAAGTAAGGGCTCGTATACCAATTATCGACATATACTGTATGCCCGATACCCAAATAAGGCTCTGTTAGAGTTGTTACAACAGATCCAGAAATGCCTAAGTTTTCCTTTACTTCAATATTTGTCTGTTTCCCAGTGTATATAACCATATCAATAACAAAGCCTGTTTTACAATCACATAAAATGAACAACTTGACTCCAAACCTGTGCCTTTTTTTCGGCATATACTGTTTGAATGATAGTCTGCCCTTCCACTGTAACAGACTTTCATCAATACACAGGTTTTTGAAAGGAATCATAACAAATTTAAATTTCATTCTCAAAGTATGTAAAACAGTAGAAATTTTTGCTAACCTGTCTCCTTTGATGCTGGCTTTATTGTTATCTAAATGTAACATTCTCAATAAATTCATAAACCTATCTTGAGAAAATATTCTACCAAAAATGGGAGTACACAAAAGAGGATCAGTACTCCAGTAATCTAAAATTCGGTTTTTTTTATTGTGAGGCATAAGCATTATAGTGGCTAAAAAAGTGTAAATTTCAGATTCATTAGTATTATACCATTTCTGTAATTTTGATTTTTCTTTCAAAACTGTGTTACTTTTAAACTGATTGCAATATCTATTGGTTTCTTTTACAATATGAGATACGAGATCTTTGTCAAATAAAATTTTAAAACAGTCACTTTCATTACAATCTTGACCCAGGTCTAAATCATTATTTATTCCTGACTTATTCTCATCAAAATTAAATAATTTGGGATGAAACTTACGGGATTCAGTGCTATTGTGCCATTCGTAAAGGTTTTGTGGTCCTACAAACATGTTATTTTCTTCATCACTCTCAGGTTCTTCAATAACAACATCGTCATTGTCATTTACACAATCACTTGTAGGCCTACATTCGCCTATGTTGTCCACAACGCCACTCGGATCTGAATGCATATTTGAAGCACCATCGTTTATTTCACTGAAATCTAATTCAGATTCCTCACTATCACTTTCATCCTCACTGCCGGAATCCATAATATATTCACAAATATCATCAATGCTAAGATTTTTACGATTAGACATTATCGAAACAAAAGAATAAACAACACAAGCCAAACTCGTTTGTAAACTCAGGTTACACAATAACTGCTAGAAACGGAGGGAAAAATTATGATTTGTTTGTTAGAGAATGCTCACGAACCCTATCAGAATCAACTAGAACTAAGATAGATGTTTTATATTACCACTAACAGATCGCAGAATACAACTTGTTTGATAGGAAATGCTCACGAACCCTATCAGAAACAACTAGAACTAAGATAGATGTTTTATATTACCGCCAACAGATCGCAGAATACAACTTTTCAAAAATTAACCGAATCGCAGACGTTGCGGCTTTCCTAAATAAATACAAATATCAAACCGCATACGTTGCGTTGTTACTTTTATTGGCACTTGGAATGGCTGCCGCAACACATGCGGCGTTACTAATCAAGAGGTTAAAGGACACAGCGAGTCCACTTATATTTAAGTATCTTTTGTTTTTGTTAACAAGTGTTGTATATTTCGGTGGAGGTATATTGACCAGTTGGTTACTTAGAGTTAGTTG
>JAGFPH010007823.1:19858-41118 GCA_018207615.1 Philaenus spumarius | reverse complement strand
CTAGAGTCAAATAGTAAAGCTACGCCGAACTTTAGGCTATTTTTTTTATTCTTGCATTTTTGTTACCGTAGGTTAGCCGAGGGTGGAATAGTAGATTTGGGCTGCAATTTCTGGTAATAACATCAAGCATAAATATTTGCAAAGGTTTTTTATGCCCTGGAAAAAAATAATCTGTGAGTTATGAGATACTGCCAGAAGAGTGAGAAGACCAACGATAAGTTTGTAAAATGGCAATTATTAATCAAACACTTACTTTCACTGAAATTCGTCAAATGAAACAAAAGGCGTCTATGTTGGTTCCACATCCACAATCAAAACAGGATTCAATCATCGACTACAGAATTTATATTCTGTGGTCGCTGGATTCAATCTTTGATACTTTGATTATGTATAATCAAGGATTCAATACAAATTTCAACATGGAACGATGGAACAGAAACAGACAAACAGTACGGCCGCCTTCACAGTTCACACGAAGCCACTTAGCAGCGCTTCTCGGTGGTTGGTTCTCCCTTCACACGTAGCCACTTAGTAGCGCTTCTCAGTAGCCAGCGTTGTGGCGCTGCTACGGCTCTTCCACGCCCGTTGTGTCGCTTCTCGTTGCTATGCTATGCCAAATTTCAATGTGTGCATTACTAGAAAATACCGGTAGGTAACTATCGTATTCCCGATTATCAGTCGTTAGGTAGAAATAAATTCACCAAATATAGTCATTTTATAGCTTTTTTACAGAAAAAAGTCCAAAGAATTCATATACGGTATGCAACTAAAAAAATTATTGATGTAAAATTTAAAAAGTTATTAGGTCAGGAAGCAAAATAATGTTCAGTAACGGACAAAATTTAAAACTTTAGGCCTACATAAAAATTAGTCCAAATTTTTTGTATTATTTTCAAAATAGCCTACATACAAATTTTGTAATTTAGTTCTAAATAGAGGTGTATAAAAATATATGTCAATTTCAAAACTGTTGTTTAGTAAGCACCAGTTTTTATATTCTTTAACAAAAATACAGGCCTCTCTTGAAACAATAATTAGGAATATTTTTATATGCTTTACCCAAAAATAAAATTTTATAATACAAAATTGTAAAGACTAAATTATAAAATTAATTGAACTGTATATTTGAAAATTTAAAAATTACCTTATTTTATAAATGTATTTCACTTTGTTTCACTAAATTAATACAAATTACGCTAAAGTCTCTCTTATGTGTACTATACATTCCGTTTAGCAATCTTATTGCTGTATTCTAAATGTTTAAGGTCCCATATAGCAGGCCAATTCTCCACTTCATTTATAAAATCTTCAATGTAAATTTTTTACGCCATTTCTTCAATAAATAAAACTTTCGCAGGTCTGCAAGTTTCAACTGATATTGTGTTAACGCCGGCAAGCAGCGCTTCGACGCGCTACCGGTGGCGCGTAGCAGCGCTGCTACGCGCCACGCATCGCTTCTCTTCCGAGTGACTAAAAAAGTGGCGACGTGTGAAACCTACCATTTAAAACTATGTTTCGACATCAGCAGCGCTACTTTTAATCGCCGAGATCTGTGGTGTAACAATTCAAAATATACCATAAAATTATTAATAAGTCAAAAGAATCATACATTACTGTATTTCAACTAAACACGCATGAGTGCGAGAGAGACAGAAGACTGATAGTAAAAATCATTCAGAAAAGATCCGACCGACGACATCTAGCGGACGGAATCGCAAGCAACAAATTAACAAGATTCTAAAACACCCGACTTTCGATAACATTTTACGTAATTAATAATATTTCCAGACCTCGTATCCCTATCTTTCCTATATCAAAATTCATCTAAATTAACCAACCACTCCATCCAAATTATAAGACTAACTCAATCAACAAGCGTTCGACCGAAATTCACTTTTTTAATCTACTTGAAACTAAACCGGCATACCAAAATCTAGGCCATATCAGAAATACAATCATCGATCCTAAAAGAACCAAAATTTAAATCAAAAAATGAAGAACACCATCAGATAGAACGAAAGATTCTTCATCAAAAATGTCTTTGGCAAAATTTCATAGGAAATACCGTTAAGCCATTCACTGAAAGTCGACGAAACAACGGCTAAAGCTAGATAGATGTAAGACATGTTTATTAAGCCCCGCCCACAGTCATGTGACCGCTTGCAGCGCGGAAATCCCAGTTTAAAAGCCAAATGTATAGTTTTAATTGTAAATAATAGATGTTAGAAAATAATTTGTACAAGGAGCTATTTTTGGTATTTTCATGCAATTTTCTTATTTAATCAATTTCTTTTAATTTTATTATTCAATATTAGTTGTAAAACAAAATTATTTCAAAATTTAATCAAAACAACACCAAATAAATACACTACATTTTAAATTACACTTTTTTGTACAACAATCCAAACCCCAGAAGATACGAAATTCACCAGGCCTTATGTACCCATTTCCTGAAGGCCCAAAGCAAGCCAGTTTTGATCCCAGGATTTTAATTGTTGAATAGACGCCTAAGAAGCAAGACCTATGACCAACGCTCTCCAATAGACGATTTAAATTGAAGATTCTTAGTGTTCAAACTTTGTCAACGTTTAATAAATAACTTGTCTTATCTAAAGTGAAGTGTAATAATCATCAATAATCATTTAAAATCCCATAACAAGAAGAAGAAGTTATAAACTGGGTGAGATCTATCCATAGGCCTATAATTACTTACATGAATTAACTCTATCTATATTTCAAACCATCCATCAGTGAAAACTCTAATATTATAAATTTTGGAAAGACTTTATAAAATATCTTTATAAGAAGAATTTGTTTGGACCATCAATATAAATTTAACTTCGATATAACTTCCCTTTTGATACACCTACATACACTTTCATTTTAACCCATTGTACTATTTTCCTTTCCCCTTTTTTAATTTTCATATTTATCTATAATAACTGTTTTAATCATTAATTCTGTTTCAATAATAATAATATTGGGAAAAGTCGGCACTGACCCCCCGAGATATTAAGAGTGTTATAAAAAAAAAGACTATAACGAACATTTGATTTTTGAATTAACTTGTTTTGTGAATAATTGTATATATATATATTTTAATTTTTCGTTTCTTAATTAAAGAAGTTGTTAAAATTGTAAACTTGCTTTGTGTTTTGAATTGCATCAGTTACCTAATAGTATTATAACTTAGTTCCACAACGTGGGCTATTCAATTGGATAATTTAACTAAGTTGGAGTGTAATAGTGGCGAAGGCAAATTCGGTCACTGGCAGTGTCGCTTCTAATTTAGTGGCTGTGGCGGTGTGTGAAACCTTCCTTTTATTTCTAGCTTTAGTCGACGGAAGCGCTTCTTAGTGGCGCTGCTAAGTGGCTTCGTGTGAAGGAGCCCTACAAGGTTTTTCTTTCTTTTTTTCTTGTTCTTTTTAACAAACACTGGCTGGGCAGCTGGGCACTGATTTATTTCATTAGGCCCCTAGTTGTAATAGTTTTTTTAAAAAGTTTCTTTACTTTCTTTTTGCAAGTGACTGTATAGGTTTTGTTTTTTTTTAATTGCGGCAGGAATATAAATTGTTAAAATATATTAATCACATTACATAAATGTATGTACTATATAAACTAATGTGAAAATGGGGTAGGTACATGTGACGTTGTCTAAAGTTTATAAGTTAGTAACAAAAAGAGGGAGAATTCTAAAAAGAAGATTAAAAAATGTTTGGGGTTTCAATTTTCAAAGTACCAATTAGGCAATTAGGTTAGCGTTAAATAAAAAAGCAGATTCGGGATTCAGATGGAGTACTGGAGTAGTAAAATTAAAATACCAAGTAACAACTCTAAAAAAGAAAACTCATCGAATGCAAACGAAATCTAATCTTGATCATGAAAACTATGTCAAATTACATGATTCTTGTAAGATTTAATTTTATTATTAGCGCATAAACATTATTATTTTATATAACTAGTGGACCCGGCAATGCTTTGCTATTGCTTGATTTAATTTTAATTGTAGTTATTCCATTTCATTACTTTGACTTAAGTAATGAAATTGCAAAATGATTTTTATGCCACTTAAAAATATATTACACAAATTTAGATTTATAGTTTTTAAACCTTCCTAGATAATACAGTACAAACCTTTTGTTTGTTTTTACCTAATCTAAAAAAAACTGATAGTTGTGAAGAATTGTAAAAAATCTGATTCTAATAAGTAATTAGCCCAATTGGTTTTGGTTCATTGTAGGCCTAACCTAAAATTATGTTCAGTTTTTGATTCAAATCAGCTGTTTTATGTATAACAGGTATGTAACAACCAATGTTTGTATTGAATTAAAATATAGTATACCCAAGCATTTTTTGTTGATTTTTGTGTGTGTTTGTTTTTAGTTTGTCAATGTAACCTCAAAAAGCTAATACCTCAATGTAATACTCTTCAAATTTGCTAAGTAATGTTGCTATGGTAATGAATGTAAAAAAACATGACTTGTTGCTATGCTTTTTATACGAACAGCTGTTTTTTTGCCCCTGAGAAAATCAAAAGAAATCTTTCTTCCATAAGATTAACATTGAAACTTTGAAGTCCAGTGGGACACAGCCCTAGTGTCCTAGAACTTCGGTAAATGGCCTAAAACCTTCTCAGGGTTAACCAGAGTGTATGCAAAATTTCAAAGCAATCGGATGGACGGTTTGGTAACGCATAAAGGACAAACCGAACACAGACATACATTGGATTTTATATATATAGATAAATATTTATTTACAATTAGAAGCTTCGCGTCCCAAACCCGCCTCAGCCTCAGATGGCTGCTTCGCTTCGCTCGCAGTTGGAAAAGAATCTCGTTAATCTTTGGCTCGTTTGTACATAGGTGACTGAGCATAAATCAGCTGTATTATTTGGCAGCTGACTCAAACTTATTAAACATTATCTCCATATAGATTAACATGGGAAATTTGAAGGATTGTGTGCTGGAGCTTCTTCTCGGGTGAATAGCGGCTAAACGGATGATTGGATCTTAAATCTGATGGAAAATCGTTTGTTTGAAATTAAATTTTCTACAACTTTTGTATTTAACATTTTTTGTTATCTCTTACCGTTTTCTTACAAAACGCGATCAAAGTGGAAAAATGAAAAAATCTTTCCCGCCCAAATGGTGCTTTCAAAATTAAAAATGGTAACTTTTAGCAATTTTTCTGAAAGTTTCTCGTCAAGAGCTTTAATTCAAGTATGAGGTTGAGGGGGTCTGATTATGGGAAGTGCCTCATAATTAATGTCAGTGAATCCGTCTAGCTTTAAGGACGTTGGGCGGAGCCTCCCTTCTCGGATGAATAGTGGCTAAACAGATGGTTGAATCTTAAACGTGATGGAAAATTGTTAGTTTGAAATTTAATTTTCTACAACTTTCCGGATACGTGATGGAAAATTGTTAGTTTGAAATTTAATTTTCTACAACTTTTGCTTTTAACATTTTTTGCTATCTCTTACCACTTTCTTACTAAACGCGCTCAAAGTAAAAAAAATCTTTCCTGCCCAAAAAGTGCTTCCAAAATTTAAAAATGTTAACTTCTGGCAATTTTCCCAAAAGTTTCTCGTCGAGAGTTTTAATTCAAGTATAAGGTTGAGGGGGGTCCGATTAGTATGGGAAGTGCCTCATAATTAATGTCAGTGAATCAGTGTTACCGTCTAGCTTTATATAAGAAGATATTTATTATGTATTAGTATATAAATTTATATAATATAATCTTATTTCTGTTACATAAACATTATTAAAATATATTTATATCCGGTGATGACATGGATAGGCCTACATAAGATATAAATTCTACAGGAAAATAAGGCGGATTAGAATTTTTGTGCTGTTGTCAGATCGTGCATTGCCAACTAAGAAAAGTAGTCTCTTACCAGACGATATAGTTTTGCTGAGGCGTAGCCTGCTTTGCTCTCCTTAGCCGTAGGTGACTTATGGGTTGAGTTATCTTTAATAAAAAATATTAAAAAAACAGGTTTTTAGAGGAAAGCTGTGTAAGATTCTACCCATCTCATTTTCTACCTGAAATATATTTTTACGTAATTGTACACATTAAAAACAAACTTTAGTTCAGGAATCATCACAAAATTTTCAGAAAGCGAAGATTTTTTAATTTTTCATGTACGGTAGCAATGTTTCGTCAGCGGGAAAGTTGTAGGAAATCACACGTACGCCAAATGTACTAAAACTGTTGTTTAAACATTTGGCGTAAATTTACTATTTGACCCTAGGGTGATATTTTTGCAGACAAGGAGGTTGTTTTATATTCTACTGTTAAACGTATTGTGACTAAATGCTACAGGTTAAAACCTTTAGCAGCCTATTTTTTTTTAATTATTCTTGCATTTCTGTTGCCGGACGTCAGCGGGTTGAATAGTAAATTTGCGCCCAATGCATTAACCTCATATGGTACATCAACCAAAACTTCGTCTTCTCAAACTGCCAAAATCTCAAACCTTAAAAAACCCGAGTGAGATTTTTGTGGTTTTTTATTCTTTTACGCTTTCTATACATAACTGCAAAATATATCCAGCAGGACTTTGTGGAGGTTGGAATTGTATTTATTATTTTTCCAAGCGTTTGTTAATTCTTTTATTCTTTAGATAAAATTAATTTTAGGTATGATGCACCAACCTTGCAACAATGAATTGGCCTAAAGAGAAAGTGTTTTCTTTAATTGAACTGTACAAGAATTCTACTGTATTGTGGGATCCTCAAGATGGGAATTATATGAAGAAGAATTTAAAGAACAATGCTTGGAAGGACATTGATGCTTGCATGAATGAACCGGAAGAAGCCTGCAGACATAAAATTATAAATTTACTCTCAGAAGAGAGAAAGAAAAGAAAAGCTTATTGACTGGGAAAGGTAAAGTTATTAAGTACTAATTACTTTGTATACACATTTATTTCTTCTATGCGTAGGCTTATACAAAATAGTGATTACAAGTCATTTTAAAAAATGCCTAAATGATAGCTTTGACAATAAGACGAGGAATCAATTGACAAAATTTATCTGCGAAACTGTATACATTTCATTAAATCAGTTTTGAGGTTAGAATTGTTTATCCTTCTTACCATGTGTGTAATTTATGCAAATTATCTACAAATTTTATTTAGCAAAAAATTAAAGTATTTAAATTTCAGACAAACTCGTCTTAGAAGTTTTAAGTAAGAAATCAACGTCAACTGATGACGGATTTAGAGCGTACATATGGATCATTGGTTGTGCGCTCTGTGTACGTGCAAAACACATTTTCCACGTACGGTTGCAGCAACGGTATGTTGCAGCCTTCGTTCGCTAGTGTATCGCTGCCTTAAGACAAATGATGTATCAACGTTGGTATTGTATAGTCATGTTCTTGCTTATTTTGTTCTATGTTATTTTGTGGTAATGAGAATTATAAAATTATAAAAATATGCTTCCAAATGAACCTAAAACAATTTGTAAATGATAAGCAAAAGATAAATAATACATCAGAATTAACAAAATAGCACTCTAAAATTTATCTCTCTATATAGCCTACATATAAATTGTATGGTGTTTATTTATTGGGTGGCTTTTTATTGAACATGTATATTTAATATTCCTTGCATAAACTATAAATTAATAAAATATATTAGCATATTTTTTTTTTTTTTTTGTAAAACGGTTTGTGTGGGAAGTTCATGGGGTTTAAGCTTCAAGTCACCAGGTGGGCATACTGAAATATATTCAAGCTCAGGAGTTTACTGGTGCTGGAACAACGTTCCGGTACTGCTTTTTATTAATTTTGTTTTAACGTTGTACTGGACCATCCACTAACTCAGTCACACTCATTCAACACTCGATTCAGAATTTTACGTCCGCCAGTCGCAATTGAAAAACCTCAAGATACCCCACACTACAGTACGTTGCGTCTATGCGAGCCAATTACAATAAAGTTTCCCACATTGTCCCTTAGCTTGGAATCGAAATGGTTCAACATGGGAGCTCCAGACACCCTTTTGCCAGCCTAGCGGCACGCCTTTGATGTTCGGCGAGCGCTGAGAACGACTACAAATAGGAGACTGACAATTCAGAGTCGAGGTGGCCAAAAAGTTAAAAAAACCCGCGATGCTTAAACTTTTATATTATTAACTTTTTCGGAATGAAAAAGTTTATAACATATATTGATGAGATTATTGTAATCAAAATAAGACCAAGAACATATATATAATTTGGACCACTTGATTAATAAGTTAATAAGATTACAAAACTATTTGCAATTTGATTACTTAAGTCAAAGGGATGAAATGGGATAACTACTATTAAAATTAAATCAAGCAATAGCGAAGCATTGCGGGTCCACTAGTTTATTATTTAATTATTAAATATATACCTTGTCAAGTACATCTATATAGGAGAAAAGAAATAGTATTTTATTCTAAATCTAAACAATAAATGTCATGTCAGAATTTTTTCTGTTTACTTCAGCAATTGTCAGTTCTGTTTTCACTTGTCAGATAAAAAACAATAAAATTAGTATTAGTGGTTATTACATGTAGTTTGATTGTAAAAACAATTGCACTTAAGAGACCCTCGTGTCACTTGGTAATATATAGTTTGGTTAGGGGCCATTGGCTTTGGTACACAACATTATGTCAAAAATAAATACTGTACAATATTTGCTAACTAAATTAATTAAACCGAATGCAAAAATATATACTGTATTTTTTAAACACTAAAAATAGAACTGATAATTTAGGGAATATAAATAAGTTAGATAAGAATGATTATCTGAATATAATTGAAGGTCTTAATGACAAAAGGATGAAATCTAATGACTTAAATGACAAAAAAACCTTGTTACATGATGTAAAATACAATATGTTAAAATATCAATAAAAAAATACCAAATACAACAGAGAAATAAAACACAATTTTGTTTTCCTATTTTAACATTCTCTTTATTTCTACATTGGGAAATATTAACACACCTGACAATTTTATGGTACTTCTAGAGTATGTATCCGCATGTGTCGTTTAAGATTACTCGATTGAGCACAAGTATATAAACAGTCTTTACACTTAAAAGGTCTTTCTCCAGTATGTGATCTCATGTGTGCTTTAAGGTTGCCCGAATAAGCACAAGTATATAAACACTCTTTACACTTAAAAGGTCTTTCTCCAGTATGTGTTCTCATCAAGTGTCGTCTAAGAACACTCAAATAAACACAAGTATATGAACACTCCTTACACCTAAAAGGTATTTCTGTATTGTACTGTTTGGCTTTAGGAACATTTGCATTAGAGTTTGAAGTCTTTAAATCTGGAAAATAAAATTGATTTAATAAATAGTTAGTTTTGTATGGTTATTTTATTCACATGAGAGGAATGATTAGTAATTTAAATATTTAAAATTTAGATTTATGAGGTAAATTTGAGTAACTAGGTCAGATTACCATCTCTATTGCAGATCTAGTATTTAAGTTTCTTGAGGTACATTGTATAAATACTATAGTTAAAGCAGGATCAGGTCTTTTTGACACGAATGGAAAACGTGTGTTGTGAAGTTTTATTGAGGAAAGGATTAAATGTATTTAAGTCTATTTTGATGTTTTATAAAAAGATGTAAAATTGGAAAATGTAACACCTGATCCATCTAGAGTTAGACTATCTGTGCAATCAATTACTTTTTTACAAAACAGGCTTTGTATTATTTACCTTAGTGGGTTAAACCGTTTTTTTAGTTTTCTCTGCAACTATCACTCTAAAAGTCTTCATTTTGACAAGAGGAACACATTTATTAAAAGATTCCCTGGAATCAGTATCAAATGTGATTTGACTACCTTTCAACAAACTAGTGTAAGCATGGTATTTTTAATAACAATGTTTTGTATCGTAATTACACCTTAAAATTTCATTTTCTAAAAAACAGTTTATCATAATTTTTATAATTTTACTACACAAAGAGTTAAAAGTACTAACTTATTAAAACACGTTCCAAAAATTATTTTTGACTTTTTACTGTTTAATTATTAAAATCTATTACTTAGTATTTGCAATATAATCTACAATAATATGAGCTCACAAAATTTATGTTATTTACATATGCACAAAATGGATTCTACTGGTGTTCTTTAATTTATTTACACCAGTAATTTTATATTTAAATTCTTACATTAATTTCATAAGTTTTATTATGTGACAAAATTGAAAAATTCTAATTCTTTTGTTGTTAGTAACCATTTTTTACAATATAGAAAACTCAATTAGTGTTATATTTTGACAAGTACAATGAAAGAATGACCACGAAGTTTCAATATATTATTGTCAAATAACTTATACTAACGACAGTGGGTGAATTCTACTATGATAAATGATAAACTTTTGTACTTTCATAAATTATTTATTATGCCGTGCCGACCTAGATTTCACTAGCTACGACATTCTCGAAGACAAATTAAAGAAGGCCGTTTTTAAATTGTCTTTGAGAATGCTGTAGCTGGCCCCAAACATGTATTTAAAACCCCCAAAAAATTAATAAACCAATTTAAAACTTATAATTTGTGTTTTTATTTAATTTACAAATTTAACCAACTAGCCCACTTAGGACAGACACCCCCTGCACTTTCCTACATAGATCGGACAGTGTGTAACGCAGTTGGGCATCAGTTAAAATTAGTAGTTTCTTTTCTTTTCGCAGGTTTCGGACACAATTGACGACAGTACCTGGGGTAATATTGTTCAGTAACTTCCGTCCAGTAGCTAAAAATGTTATTGTGGCAATTAACCTTTTTTGCACTAATGGATTCTCGCAAAATGTTATTACATTTCTTTATGAACCGCTTTACCATTCTTAGCAATTCCAAAACATTGTTTATCCATTCATAAAAAAAATCTGAAATTAACTGTGTTCAATTGCTTCAAAAAAACCAAATGGGTAAATTTCTTTCTTTCCTTTACCCACTTTTTGTTGCCCAATTTTTTTTTTTTTATTGGAGCCTTTTGGAGGATCAACAATGTTGTAATAAGACCAACGGTGCCATTACAAGGGTGGGATCAGGTCGGTAGTCTCAGTTGTACTGACTAATGACGAGATCGGAAGGTTCGTAGGATCCTTTAAGTAAACTGACATAAATGTAGTTATTTCGGCTAAGTAGAAAAGTGTTCAATATGATAAAATTTTAAACCAAAAAGAAGTTTATGTTAAAGCTACGGCTGATGCTTTTAAAGAGTAAAAAAAGCAACAACAAACTGCCACTATTTCCAATTTTGAACTTGTAAAATAGGAGGGATTTTTCTAATATTTTTAGCATTCCAATTTATTACATTCTAAGTTGCTATATTCCTTTTTAGTTTCTTGTGAAGAGCGTACTGCACAGTAGCCTAAGTCTATACTGCAGTTTTACCACTGTTTTTTTAAATAAATAAAATCAAATTTACCTTTTCTATTAGAACTCTCAGACAGACTGATTGGTGCTTTTGTTTCTTCTTCTTCTGGGTTTTGAAATTCATTTTCCTGTAACATGAGAACATCTTTTATTAAGCAAAATGTGTGTAGCTAATCAGTGACGGATCAAGAGTAAGAAAAGTAGCTGTATAAGTGGGTGGTTTCTTAAATTACATATGTTACTTCAAGTCTTATTTAAGGATTATAGATTCTACCTTTTTGCAATAATAATAATAAATTATTTTCCACTTGCAGTGACAAAAAAAAAAAAAAAAAAATACAGAATGTACACAATTTATACACAACCTAATTTGATTCCATATTTTACTAAAATATTCACATGTTATTTGGAAAGTTAAGTAATCCTTAAGATATTTTACGGTCTTGACTAGGATTATAGAGTTTAGGAGATTATAAGGTTTAACATTTCCGCTACTACCATTGTTACACTTTTTAGTACGCATAGATGGTACAAAAAAAAAGATGCAATGGCTATTTCTATCCACACACTGATGCCGCAAATGTGTGACACCTGGTCAGAACTAAAATATAATACAAAAGACAGTTTACCTTCAAATGTCTCTGATGGAGCCACATTTTGATCAAGGGCACTAATTATTAATTAATTGATAAAATTGGTATACAAATTTATTTGAATTACTCATGAAAAAAAAAGTAAATGCAAGAACAGAAAGGGTTTACCTGTTGTTACAAAATCGAAAAAGTTTACCATTCAGACAAATCGACATATAAACGACGTTAAATAAACTACAAAACTAAGGAGGTTATTGAAAAACCGAATTGTGTGCTTGAATTAAAAGCAAATTTGGGGGCTGTGATGCAACTATTATCACTTCGCTCTGGGAGGAAGTCATTGAAGTAGTACAAGAAGGTGTTTCTACACTTACTGTTTCTGACTAGAGGGAATGCCATGATTTTACAAAATTTAAAAACTGACAAAAATTCACCTCTGGAGGAATGTAGGTTATTATTTAACAGACAAATAATAGAAAAATTTTACATCCCTAAAGCCAAACCAAAATGTAGAAAACCTTCGACTCATGATTCTCCGCTTCGCCTTTACGGAGCGACCAACATTAAAGAAATCAAATGCTACTAGGGTATGCATGGTATTGCAACGGCTAATTGGCCGATTGCAATGGAACCAATTAGTGGAATTACTTAAAATTAATTAGAGAAAATTATTACATTAATTACAGTAAAAATAGGTTAAACTTAATCAAAATTAAGGATAATAAAGTTAAAAAAGCATTTTAAAGTTAAAATAAAGTTTTCAAGCGTTTATTTTAAAAAGTAACTAAATGAACTTAGTTGAAATCATGTCAGGGTATGACGTAGGCGTTGGAGACAGGAATAGACCAAAAAGCTGCAGAATCTAAGAAGATCTATCCTGTTCCGACTGGCACTAAGTGGTCCGTTTTCTTTTAGCATTGCTTACATGTTAAAATATAAAATTGTAAAATTAGTTGTTAATTTTAGTTAAATGTAAAGAGGAGAATGAGATAAATAAAAAGCCACTAAAAGAATTTCAATCAGATAATTTGTTTAGAAGTTATAAGCATAAATGTAAGAGAGGAAAAGAAAAACTTGTAAGATTTTAATTGAAACAAAAAACTAAGTAGAGTCATTTGTAAAGCAAGAAGGGTTAATAAAGATGGAATAAAAATAATTTCAAATTTATAAAAATTAATAACCAGAAATGAGATTTTAAAGTTATTCTTGGGCCTAAGAAAGCCAATAACATAAAAAGTTAAATGGTAATGAAGCAATGAAAATTAGAAATTGATATAATAAGTAGTAATTGTGATGTATGCAATTGTACAAGAGTGGGAGATCGTGTGATGTCGGATGATCTGTGACGTCATATCGTACGATATGTCATACGAGTTTTAATAAATGCTATTGGCTGTAACCAGTACCTTTTCCCGCCAGCCCTAACTGACGCTTTTCCTTTTTTGCCTATTACACTCCAGTTTTGAACTCACCTTCCTACCAACAGCACGCAGTCGTAGCAATAACGAATATAAATGTGTTTCATTTAGCGAACCCAAATCTAGTAATATAGTCAATATATTACAGTGGCGACGAGGATAGTGGATTATTAATCAATATATTACAGTAATGATGCATAATTAAAGTCAAGTTTCATTAAAAAATAATAAATAGTTTAAGTGAAATAAAATTAATTAATAAAAACCTTTATTAATTAAAATATAGGTAAAGTAAAGTAAAAAAGGGGAAAAAATCTATAGATTATGTACTAGGTATATGTAATGTATTGTAAAGCCATGTGAGAAATAAAAATAATTTAAAAAGGTGAAATGAAAAATTTTAAACAAAAGCGAGTAATTAGGACAAACAAAAGGGAGTATATCTTAACTAATCAAGTTACCAAACATCCAAAACCAGTTTATCACGTTTCAAGACAAGGCAAAGAAGATAAGAACAAGAAAATTTCAAAATTGTAAAATTTACAAAATTAAATTTGGAATTTAAAGCAATAACTTTGGAAGTGAATAAATAGAGAAATATTAGGAGTAGAAACACCATTCAAACGAGGTAGGAGTCAGAAAACGATCACGAATCATATACAATTTTCAAATTCCAAATCAAGCCACAGACAAAATAGTTATGGAGGTTTGGCTACAAACAATGCAGAATTTACCAACGAACAAGTCTAAACAGGAGTGTCAAAGCCGAGGGTAGCAAGAGGAAATGACGTCATAGGATTGACTACTCGAGTCTCACCATAGCCAATGAAGAAACAGAAATAAGCCGAAATCAATTAAACAAGGCCTAATTATGAGAAAATAATTGCAACAAAATTCAGGAAATAAATTAACAAATATATTAGAACTAAGAAATATCTTTATAACTTAAGAAATAAGAATTTCTTACAAAATCGACAATAGATACTCATTTGACTGGAAACCACCTAAGGAGGTCAGGGAACGAAGCGTCTAACATCAGTTAAGGAACAACCACCAAGGTGTGCGCACCACACAGCTTAAGGAATCTTGAAGAATTGCGTCAAAGTTCTTGAAGATCCGGTGTTTGTTATTTCTAGCAGGCCGTAGTCGGTAGTTAGCAGGCCGTAAATTAATCGGAAGAAGAAACAATAAGAAGAAGGCTGGTCTTGGCAAAAGACAAAGAATTTAAAGAGAAAACATCTTTAAGGAAAAGGAGAAGACAGCTTAAAAAAGAGGAAACCAACACCAATCTGTAAGACGAAATCACACCAAAGAAGGAATTGAGAATCAACAGCAAACATCTTGTGTCTGTAAGTAACAGGCAATCAAGTTTTTCACATATAAATAAAATAATTTCCATTTGCAAATTCTAACTTAAAGATTTTAAAATAAATTAAATTCAGGGGATTTTAAAATAAAGTAAATTCATTTAAATTTCATTACTCACAATGGCTAATTGATGAATGTGTAACAATTCAAAATATATCATAATAATATCAATCAAAAGAATCATACATCACTGCATTTTAACTAAACACGCATGAGTGCGAGAGAGACAGAAAACTGATAATCCAAAACCATTCATAAACAATCTGAACTACCACATCTAGCGGACAGGATCGCAAACAATAAATCAACAATATTTTAAACACCCGACTTTCGATAACATTTTACACAATTAATAATATTTCTCGAGTTCGTATCTCTATCTTTCCCATATCAAAATTCATCTCAATTAACCCACCAATCCATACTAAAATCTAGGCCACATCAGAATTATAATCATCGATCCAAAGACAAACAAATTTTAAATTAAAAAAAAGTACAACACCATCAGATAGAACGAAAGATTCTACATCTAAAATGTCTTTGGTAAAATCTCAAAGGAAATACCGTTAAGCCGTAATAATTCTCTGAAAGTCAACAAAACGCCGGCTAAAGCCAAATATGTGTAGGCCATGTTTATCAAGCCACGCCGACAGTCACGTGATCGCTAGCACCGCGGAAACCTAATTTCAAAAAGCTAAATGTATAGTTTTAGTTGTAAATAGTAGATGTTAGAGAATAATTTGTACAAGGAGCTATTTTTGGTATTTTCATGTAATCTCTTATTTAATCAATTTTCCTTTAATTTTATCATTCAATATTATTTATAAAACGAAACTATTTCAAAATTTAATTAAAACGACATCAAATAAACACACAACATTTTAAAATACACTTTCTTACACAACAATCAAAACCCCAGAAGATACGAAATTCACCAGGCCTTATGTACCATTTCCTGAAGGCCCAAAGCAAGCCAGTTTGGATTCCAGGCAATTTTAATTGTTGAATAGACGCCCAAGAAGGCAGACGTATGACCAGAGCTCTCCAGTAGACGATCCAAAGCGAAGATTTTCCAGTGTTAATACTTTATCAACGTTAAACAAATAACTTATCTTTTATAAAAGTGAAGTGAAGTAATTAATAATAATCATTTACAAATAAAATTAATAAGAAGAAGACGTTATAAACTGGGTGAGACCTATCCATATAGTCACTTAGACGATTAATGCTACATTTCAAACTATTCATTTAGTAAGAACTTGAACATTGCAAAATTTGAAAGACATTGTAAATATAACTATAAGAAGAATTTTTGGACAATTAATATAAATTTAACCTCTCTATAACTTTCATTCATACACCTACATACACTTACACTTTACCTATTGTACTATTTTCATTTCCCTTTTTCAATTTTAATATTTTATTTTCAATAACATTCTTTAATAATTAATTAGTTTCATAATAATATTGGGAAGAGTCGGCACTAACCCCCCGAGATTAAGAGTGCTATAAGAGAATTTATAACGAACATTTGATTTGAGCTAACCTATTTTGTGTATAAACTGTATATATATATTTTAATTTTCAATTTCTCAATTAAATAATTTGTTAAAATTGTAAACTTGTGTTTTGAATTCCATCATTTATCAATCTATTTAGCTTATGAACAGTAATTAACAAAAGTGAGATATAATAAATTTGACGCCCAACAAGCGGGACATTTTGCAATAAAAAAAATAGTAGTGTTATAAATTGACGCCCAACAAGTGGGACATTTTGTAAAAAAAAAAAGAATTGTTATAAATTGGCATCCACAACGTGGGGCTCAATAAATAAAAGGAGAATATCATTTTGTAAAATATAAAAATAGAATTGTTATAAATGTAAAATTTTTGTAACATTATCCTACTTTATGATTTAACCCTTTATAGTTTGGTGTCCTTCCTTATAGGACACTACTCCTTGCCTCTGAGTGCACGGACAAAAATATGAACTTTCGACCAGACGATTGGTGTCCTACCCAATAGGACACTTACAAAATATCTATTATTTTGACGCGTAAGCTTTACTGATAGGTTAGTCATGTGTCTACGATCCTCATTTGACCTTCAGTGTGCTAGAAACTAGTACAAACAGAGGTTGCACTGTTCCAAGCTATTTATCTCGTGCAAGTGTCCCATACAGTAGGACACCAACCACCTGGTGTCACTGACTGAGAACAAAAATTTGTCCTTCTGGATACTTTGTATTAGTTTTTGAAATTACTAGCTTTTCATACATAAATAATATCTAAACTAAGTGGTAATACAATTTTTAATGTATAATATGTAATGTACATTATATTATTTAAATTAAATTTTGATAGTCAAAATGGATGAATTAATGGCCTCTAACATGATGCTACACGATAACTTTCATTATTATTTTTAGTTTTTAATAAACTCTTTCATGGTTTTATGATAAAAAAACTAGATAATCTTGAAGTACATAATCTTACCTTTCACTGGTTGTACCAATTACTTAAGATTAATTTTTGGCTTTCGAGTTATTTGGGTAGAAATCGGGAAGCAGCAAGTGAACTTAACGTAATCATTTTTACTATATAAGTTTTATTCAAAACAAACTAGATGACATTTTAAAATAAAAAGGTGGTCTCAGAAGTTATTAAATTTTATAATATCTATAAATTTATAATATATATATAATATATTATATTAAACCCAAAGAAAAGTGTATATAAATGTGATACATGCGACATTGCCCTTTGTATGCTAAATTGTTTCAAGGCTTTCCACGAGAAAATGATTTAGTCAGCTTTCTAAATATTTTTCCTTAGTTTTTTTAAAACATTTTTAAAGATGTTCTTATTTATAAGTTAAGGTATTTATGATATTACAAGTTAGGTTTAATATTAATGTAAACATTTTCAACAATCATCATGTAGTTACATCTGTTTTATCTTTGTTCATAGATTTTATAAATGGTTTCAAGAGTTTCCATGAATATGGATGGTATTTTTAAGTTATTTATAAGTTTTATGTTTTACAATAATGTATTGACATCTGTTTGATTATATGTGATCTTTTATAAGAGGTGTTTCAAGGCTCTTTTTGGAAAAAATTTTTAAATTTGTTTAATCTGTAAACTAGTCAGACCATAAAATACTTTATCTTTCATTGTAAGCATTTTATACAATACTAGGGGCTCTGCCCCTGGACGCTCCGCGTCCCAACCCCGGCTCGGCCTTCGGCCTCAGATGGCTGCTTCGCTTCGCTCGCAGGTGGAAAATTTGATAAAGAATCTCGTTAATCTTTTGCTCGTTTGTACATAGGTGACCGAGCATAAATTAGCTGTTTTATTTGGCAGCTGACTCAAACTCATTAAACATTATCTCCATAAGATTAACATGGGAAATTTGAAGGATTGTATACCGGGGCTCCTTCTCGGGTGAATAGCGGCTGAACGGATGATAATATATAAGACTTGACATATCTGTGAATGATTATGTTCAGTATTTGATCCAAATTAGCTGTTTTATATATAATAGGTTTGTAACAACCAATGTTTGAATTGAATTAAAATATAGTTAGCATTTTTCGTTGATTTTTGTTTGTGTTTGTTTTTAGTTTGTCAATGTAACCTCAAAAAGGTAATACTACATTTGATACTGATTTGATCCAAATCAGTTGTTGATCAAAATCAGCTGTTTTAAGCTTTTCATACGAACAGCTGTTTTTGTGTCCTTGATAAAATCAAAAGAAATATTTCTTTTTCTTCCTTAAGATTGACCTTCCATAAGATTAACATTGAAACTTTGAGGGCCACTGGGGCGTAGCCCTAATGTCCTAGGACTTCGGTAAATGCTTGATGACATATCTACAGGTTATAAGACACATTTTAAAACAAAAATCATCAAAATCGGTCCATTAGGAGAGGCTGGGCGATTGGAAATAGGTTTTGACCAAATTCTTTTAATATATATAGATTATTGGATAATATTAATTTAGTTCCTATTTTTAACATGCTTATATTAGCTTCACTTGTATGTATGTATGTATGTTAGTTTGTAAGTAACTCTCCTTTGGACTAAAAGCCAGTGGCTAATTACTGTTATTATATCTCTCTTACGCGAGTTCAATCGTTGGCCGAGCGGTCTAAGGCGCGGGTCGTCGCTGTCGTCAATCCCCGATCGTGGGTTCTAATCCCGTCCACGGCCAAATTTTTTTTTTCAATAATTAATCGAACTAAAAAGTGAAAAATAAATATAGTTTAAAAAAACTAAAAAACACGCTTTTAGAGCATATCAAACTAAAAAATTAAAAATAATTTTTCAAATAAGCTTAAAACAATAATAAACGATAAATACTAGCATTATTGTAAAAAAAGCGTGGGGCGCTTTGTCCATATTTCTCGTACATCGAGCGCCCAACGCTTTTTTTACAATAATGCTAGTATTTATCGTTTATTATTGTTTTAAGCTTATTTGAAAAATTATTTTTAATTTTTTAGTTTGATATGCTCTAAAAGCGTGTTTTTTAGTTTTTTTAATTAAACTTTAGTTTGTTCCTACAAGTAAGCTAAGTTAATGGATTATAGACTATTCATGAATCTATAATTTTAAAACTTTTAATGTATTATTTTATGTACATCATTATCAGAATTTTCATACATAACCAGTAGAAATTTTGTTCCAACTCTTTGTATGTAATTTCCTATCTTGGTTAATCTTGCTTTCAAGGTGTACTACCAGGAATTACACCAAACCTTAAGACAAGAAATTCATAGACAGGCGCTGAAATGGTTGGTGTCCTATGAGGAAGGACACCAGGAATTGATGATTATTAATTATATAAAAGGTACAAAACTGAAAATATATCCAAATGTAATGTTTGTTTCATGCCTGTAATTGGCATAACAAAGAAAAATAATAATCATTAAAAAAAAATAGGTGTGCATTCAGGTTTCAGTAAGTGTTGTCCTATGAGTAAGGACACCAAACGAATGGTTGAATACTTCGATTTTGAGGCTGACCTATAAAGATTAAATTGTATGTTGCTTAAAAATGCCGCTGTGTTCAAATTTAATTTGTGTTTTTTGAATTAATACATAATTTTTGTTTTTCTAATCTAGACTACATTATTTACAAGTAAAATTTAATATCCTAAATTCATCAGGTGCTCTAGAAATAAGAAGGTTAACAGGTAAGCTAGCCACCAATCACACAAACTTTAACTCCAAAGGGAACGACCCCGGAGTAGAGTCTAATTTGAGCTAGTATACTAAAAAGTTGCAAAAGAGGACAAAAAGGTCCAAGTGAAGTTAAATTAAATTCATAAGAACAGGAAAATAAAAGATTTTTTTTTTCTTGTCATTGCAAAACCTCTCAAATTTGTTAAAACGGGCAAGGACAAATAACAAAACATCAAATAAGACCTAAAAGACAGTTAGGTGTTATTTGATGAAGAAACATTGATCAAATTAAAGGAAAAAGGCAATAAAAGGTACAGAGGGGGTTTGTGCGTGGAAGGGTGGTAATTGGGAGAGGTTGTGCGTGGCAGTGTGTTCACTGGCCCAACTAGAAGAATGGAAAGGAAGAGGTCTGTACAAGTTGTGACGATGGTCTGTGTGTTCCACCTTGCTTTGAGAAGAACTAAACACAAAACAAATATTTAAACAAATAAAACGGTAATGTAATAATAGACAATGTAAATAATTTATATTTTTATAATGACTGTTTAGTAATATTCAAAGTTTTTTTTGAGTCATAGTAAACTACAATTATTTGATATACTGACTTTTTCATGTTTTTTCTTTATAAATCATAGTGTAAAATATATTTAGAAAACAACATAATTTAAACTAAAAAACATTTAAAAAAAGAATACAACAGAGAAGGAGCAGTCAAGAAAATCAGGAGTAAGAAGTTCAAAGTTTAAGTAACAAATTTGGTCCTAAAAATGATTTAGTTAAAACATAAATCTAAAATATACAAAGAAAGCACAATTTTATGACGATTACAAAAGTGTATAGTTTATTTGATTTATTAACACTTTGTTCATCAATATCAGTACCTCAAAGCCCTTTAATTATTTTGCAAAGATCGTTTGATCGGTTAGCTTGATTAGGTTCTATAGTATTACATACCTATAAAACAAAAATCACACGATAACCTTTAAACCTATACTTCTTGACAATATATCCCCATCCAAACAGAAACAAAAATAGAGAAAACGGATTAATAAACTAAGCTAAATACTGACTGCTATATCAGTTAATTATTATACTACCTTTGTGTTCTAACACGTGATATCAGACACTGGTAATACTGAATCAGTTCAAATATTTTTCTTTTCTAAATTAGGAAGACACAAAAACTGTGTCATATAAGTGTGTGTTAACTCCAGAAATTAATAGAATACATTTAACAATACTGAAACGTTACGTTTAAAATTTTTTTTTTTTTTTTTGGTTTAAAGGCGAAAAACCTGGGTGGTTATCATC
>JAGFPH010007823.1:0-13279 GCA_018207615.1 Philaenus spumarius | reverse complement strand
AGTTTTGAAGTGACTTAAATCAATTACCATTTTATTGGTGTATTTCAAGTAGTAAAATTAAAATACCAAGTAACAACTCTAAATAAACGGTATCAGTTAACTGACACAAACTTTCTCCCAACTTACTGTAGTCAAAATAATATTGTTTTTAATCATTTTATTTACTACTTTTTAGAACAAAACAAAAAAATAATATTCTACCTACGTCAATCGTATAAAAAAGTTATTGTCCCAGGCGGGATTCGATCGCGCGACCTTTGAATTACTGGCCGTCCTCGCTACCGTTGTGCTACCCCGTGCGGCCGTCGCCGTGATGCTAGATTGACAACATAAACTTGTTTATTTTTTAACATTTCCCCATAATTATGAAACGCCGAAGTTTTGATAAAAGCGGATGGTGTCATTTTGTTTGGCATCTTAAGCACTATAAATACTGAAAATTTGATCAAAATCGTTAGAGCCGTTTTTGAGAAATTTGCATTTTTGTCGGTTTTTATTGGTTTTTAGGGGTAAATTACCCTTAAAAATTAAAAATTCCAAAAAATGAAAAAAACGCCTGGAGATATTAGGGTTTAGTACCTACATACCAAATTTCATGAAAATCGGACCAATAGTGTCCCCTCTGGTCGTGTATACATACTGACACACTGACAGACAGACACCACGTTAAAAACACTTTTTTGGGTTCAGGGAGCACCAAAACAAAAAATTCCACTAAAAATATTTTTGGGTTCAGGGAGCACCAACACAGATAATTGCACTAAACCATTTTTTGGGGTTCTGGGAGCACCAAAACAGATAATTCAACTGAAAATTCAAATTCGAACATTTTTACGAAAACAATACTTTCTCCAAATACTACGTATAGGGTGGAGAAAGTAAAAAGAAAACTCATCGAATGCAAACGAAATCTAATCTTGATCATGAAAACTATGTCAAATTACATGATTCTTGTAAGATTTAATTTTATTATTAGCGCATAAACATTATTATTTTATATAACTAGTGGACCCGGCAATGCTTTGCTTATTGCTTGATTTAATTTTAATTGTAGTTATTCCATTTCATTACTTTGACTTAAGTAATGAAATTGCAAAATGATTTTTATGCCACTTAAAAATATATTACACAAATTTAGATTTATAGTTTTTAAACCTTCCTAGATAATACAGTACAAACCTTTTGTTTGTTTTTACCTAATCTAAAAAAAAACTGATAGTTGTGAAGAATTGTAAAAAATCTGATTCTAATAAGTAATTAGCCCAATTGGTTTTGGTTCATTGTAGGCCTAACCTAAAATTATGTTCAGTTTTTGATTCAAATCAGCTGTTTTATGTATAACAGGTATGTAACAACCAATGTTTGTATTGAATTAAAATATAGTATACCTAAGCATTTTTTGTTGATTTTTGTGTGTGTTTGTTTTTAGTTTGTCAATGTAACTTCAAAAAGCTAATACCTCAATGTAATACTCTTCAAATTTGCTAAGTAATGTTGCTATGGTAATGAATGTAAAAAAACATGACATGTTGCTATGCTTTTTATACGAACAGCTGTTTTTTTGCCCCTGAGAAAATCAAAAGAAATCTTTCTTCCATAAGATTAACATTGAAACTTTGAAGTCCAGTGGGACACAGCCCTAGTGTCCTAGAACTTCGGTAAATGGCCTAAAACCTTCTCAGGGTTAACCAGAGTGTATGCAAAATTTCAAAGCAATCGGATGGACGGTTTGGTAACGCATAAAGGACAAACCGAACACAGACATACATTGGATTTTATATATATAGATAAATATTTATTTACAATTAGAAGCTTCGCGTCCCAAACCCGCCTCAGCCTCAGATGGCTGCTTCGCTTCGCTCGCAGTTGGAAAAGAATCTCGTTAATCTTTGGCTCGTTTGTACATAGGTGATTGAGCATAAATCAGCTGTATTATTTGGCAGCTGACTCAAACTTATTAAACATTATCTCCATATAGATTAACATGGGAAATTTGAAGGATTGTGTGCTGGAGCTTCTTCTCGGGTGAATAGCGGCTAAACGGATGATTGGATCTTAAATCTGATGGAAAATCGTTTGTTTGAAATTAAATTTTCTACAACTTTTGTATTTAACATTTTTTGTTATCTCTTACCGTTTTCTTACAAAACGCGATCAAAGTGGAAAAATGAAAAAATCTTTCCCGCCCAAATGGTGCTTTCAAAATTAAAAATGGTAACTTTTAGCAATTTTTCTGAAAGTTTCTCGTCAAGAGCTTTAATTCAAGTATGAGGTTGAGGGGGTCTGATTATGGGAAGTGCCTCATAATTAATGTCAGTGAATCCGTCTAGCTTTAAGGACGTTGGGCGGAGCCTCCCTTCTCGGATGAATAGTGGCTAAACAGATGGTTGAATCTTAAACGTGATGGAAAATTGTTAGTTTGAAATTTAATTTTCTACAACTTTCCGGATACGTGATGGAAAATTGTTAGTTTGAAATTTAATTTTCTACAACTTTTGCTTTTAACATTTTTTGCTATCTCTTACCACTTTCTTACTAAACGCGCTCAAAGTAAAAAAAATCTTTCCTGCCCAAAAAGTGCTTCCAAAATTTAAAAATGTTAACTTCTGGCAATTTTCCCAAAAGTTTCTCGTCGAGAGTTTTAATTCAAGTATAAGGTTGAGGGGGGTCCGATTAGTATGGGAAGTGCCTCATAATTAATGTCAGTGAATCAGTGTTACCGTCTAGCTTTATATAAGAAGATATTTATTACGTATTAGTATATAAATTTATATAATATAATCTTATTTCTGTTACATAAACATTATTAAAATATATTTATATCCGGTGATGAAATGGATAGGCCTACATAAGATATAAATTCTACAGGAAATAAGGCGGATTAGAATTTTTGTGCTGTTGTCAGATCGTGCATTGCCAACTAAGAAAAGTAGTCTCTTACCAGACGATATAGTTTTGCTGAGGAGTAGCCTGCTTTGCTCTCCTTAGCCGTAGGTGACTTATGGGTTGAGTTATCTTTAATAAAAAATATTAAAAAAACAGGTTTTTAGAGGAAAGCTGTGTAAGATTCTACCCATCTCATTTTCTACCTGAAATATATTTTTACGTAATTGTACACATTAAAAACAAACTTTAGTTCAGGAATCATCACAAAATTTTCAGAAAGCGAAGATTTTTTAATTTTTCATGTACGGTAGCAATGTTTCGTCAGCGGGAAAGTTGTCGGAAATCACACGTACGCCAAATGTACTAAAACTGTTGTTTAAACATTTGGCGTAAATTTACTATTTGACCCTAGGGTGATATTTTTGCAGACAAGGAGGTTGTTTTATATTCTACTGTTAAATGTTGAATACTGTTAAACGTATTGTGACTAAATACTACAGGTTAAAACCTTTAGCAGCCTATTTTTTTTTATTATTCTTGCATTTCTGTTGCCGGACGTCAGCGGGTTGAATAGTAAATTTGCGCCCAATGCATTAACCTCATATGGTACATCAACCAAAACTTCGTCTTCTCAAACTGCCAAAATCTCAAACCTTAAAAAACCCGAGTGAGATTTTTGTGGTTTTTTATTCTTTTACGCTTTCTATACATAACTGCAAAATATATCCAGCAGGACTTTGTGGAGGTTGGAATTGTATTTATTATTTTTCCAAGCTTTTGTTAATTCTTTTATTCTTTAGATAAAATTAATTTTAGGTATGATGCACCAACCTTGCAACAATGAATTGGCCTAGAGAGAAAGTGTTTTCTTTAATTGAACTGTACAAGAATTCTACTGTATTGTGGGATCCTCAAGATGGGAATTATATGAAGAAGAATTTAAAGAACAATGCTTGGAAGGACATTGCTGCTTGCATGAATGAACCGCAAGAAGCCTGCAGATATAAAATTATAAATTTACTCTCAGAAGAGAGAAAGAAAAGAAAAGCTTATTGACTGGGAAAGGTAAAGTTATTAAGTACTAATTACTTTGTATACACATTTATTTCTTCTATGCGTAGGCTTATACCAAATAGTGATTACAAGTCATTTTAAAAAATGCCTAAATGATAGCTTTGACAATAAGACGAGGAATCAATTGACAAAATTTATCTGCGAAACTGTATACATTTCATTAAATCAGTTTTGAGGTTAGAATTGTTTATCCTTCTTACCATGTGTGTAATTTATGCAAATTATCTACAAATTTTATTTAGCAAAAAATTAAAGTATTTAAATTTCAGACAAACTTGTCTTAGAAGTTTTAAGTAAGAAATCAACGTCAACTGATGACGGATTTAGAGCGTACATATGGATCATTGGTTGTGCGCTCTGTGTACGTGCAAAACACATTTTCCACGTACGGTTGCAGCAACGGTATGTTGCAGCCTTGGTTCGCTAGTGTATCGCTGCCTTAAGACAAATGATGTATCAACGTTGGTATTGTATAGTCATGTTCTTGCTTATTTTGTTCTATGTTATTTTGTGGTAATGAGAATTATAAAATTATAAAAATATGCTTCCAAATGAACCTAAAACAATTTGTAAATGATAAACAAAAGATAAATAATACATCAGAATTAACAAAATAGCACTCTAAAATTTATCTCTCTATATAGCCTACATATAAATTGTATGGTGTTTATTTAATTGGGTGGCTTTTTATTGAACATGTATATTTAATATTCCTTGCATAAACTATAAATTAATAAAATATATTAGCATATTTTTTTTTTTTTTGTAAAACGGTTTGTGTGGGAAGTTCATGGGGTTTAAGCTTCAAGTCACCAGGTGGGCGTACTGAAATATATTCAAGCTCAGGAGTTTACTGGAGCTGGAACAACGTTCCGGTACTGCTTTTTATTAATTTTGTTTTAACGTTGTACTGGACCATCCACTAACTCAGTCACACTCATTCAACACTCGATTCAGAATTTTACGTCCGCCAGTCGCAATTGAAAAACCTCAAGATACCCCACACTACAGTGCGTTGCGTCTATGCGAGCCAATTACAATAAAGTTTCCCACATTGTCCCTTAGCTTGGAATCGAAATGGTTCAACTTGGGAGCTCCAGACACCCTTTTGCCAGCCTAGCGGCACGCCTTTGATGTTCGGCGAGCGCTGAGAACGACTACAAATAGGAGACTGACAATTCAGAGTCGAGGTGGCCAAAAAGTTAAAAAAACCCGCGATGCTTAAACTTTTATTTTATTAACTTTTTCGGAATGAAAAAGTTTATAACATATATTGATGAGATTATTGTAATCAAAATAAGACCAAGAACATATATATAATTTGGACCACTTAATAAGATTAATAAGTTAATAAGATTACAAAACTATTTGCAATTTACTTGCAATTACTTAAGTCAAAGGGATGAAATGGGATAACTACTATTAAAATTAAATCAAGCAATAGCGAAGCATTGCGGGTCCACTAGTTTATTATTTAATTATTAAATATATACCTTGTCAAGTACATCTATATAGGAGAAAAGAAATAGTATTTTATTCAAAATCTAAACAATAAATGTCATGTCAGAATTTTTTCTGTTTACTTCAGCAATTGTCAGTTCTGTTTTCACTTGTCAGATAAAAAACAATAAAATTAGTATTAGTGGTTATTACATGTAGTTTGATTGTAAAAACAATTGCACTTAAGAGACCCTCGTGTCACTTGGTAATATATAGTTTGGTTAGGGGCCATTGGCTTTGGTACACAACATTATGTCAAAAATAAATACTGTACAATATTTGCTAACTAAATTAATTAAACCGAATGCAAAAATATATACTGTATTTTTTAAACACTAAAAATAGAACTGATAATTTAGGGAATATAAATAAGTTAGATAAGAATGATTATCTGAATATAATTGAAGGTCTTAATGACAAAAGGATGAAATCTTATGACTTGAGTGACAAAAAAACCTTGTTACATGATGTAAAATACAATATGTTAAAATATCAATAAAAAAATACCAAATACAACAGAGAAATAAAACACAATTTTGTTTTCCTATTTTAACATTCTCTTTATTTCTACATTGGGAAATATTAACACACCTGACAATTTTATGGTACTTCTAGAGTATGTATCCGCATGTGTCGTTTAAGATTACTCGATTGAGCACAAGTATATAAACAGTCTTTACACTTAAAAGGTCTTTCTCCAGTATGTGATCTCATGTGTGCTTTAAGGTTGCCCGAATAAGCACAAGTATATAAACACTCTTTACACTTAAAAGGTCTTTCTCCAGTATGTGTTCTCATCAAGTGTCGTCTAAGAACACTCAAATAAACACAAGTATATGAACACTCCTTACACCTAAAAGGTATTTCTGTATTGTACTGTTTGGCTTTAGGAACATTTGCATTAGAGTTTGAAGTCTTTAAATCTGGAAAATAAAATTGATTTAATAAATAGTTAGTTTTGTATGGTTATTTTATTCACATGAGAGGAATGATTAGTAATTTAAATATTTAAAATTTAGATTTATGAGGTAAATTTGAGTAACTAGGTCAGATTACCATCTCTATTGCAGATCTAGTATTTAAGTTTCTTGAGGTACATTGTATAAATACTATAGTTAAAGCAGGATCAGGTCTTTTTGACACGAATGGAAAACGTGTGTTGTGAAGTTTTATTGAGGAAAGGATTAAATGTATTTAAGTCTATTTTGATGTTTTATAAAAAGATGTAAAATTGGAAAATGTAACACCTGATCCATCTAGAGTTAGACTATCTGTGCAATCAATTACTTTTTTACAAAACAGGCTTTGTATTATTTACCTTAGTGGGTTAAACCGTTTTTTTAGTTTTCTCTGCAACTATCACTCTAAAAGTCTTCATTTTGACAAGAGGAACACATTTATTAAAAGATTCCCTGGAATCAGTATCAAATGTGATTTGACTACCTTTCAACAAACTAGTGTAAGCATGGTATTTTTAATAACAATGTTTTGTATCGTAATTACACCTTAAAATTTCATTTTCTAAAAAACAGTTTATCATAATTTTTATAATTTTACTACACAAAGAGTTAAAAGTACTAACTTATTAAAACACGTTCCAAAAATTATTTTTGACTTTTTACTGTTTAATTATTAAAATCTATTACTTAGTATTTGCAATATAATCTACAATAATATGAGCTCACAAAATTTATGTTATTTACATATGCACAAAATGGATTCTACTGGTGTTCTTTAATTTATTTACACCAGTAATTTTATATTTAAATTCTTACATTAATTTCATAAGTTTTATTATGTGACAAAATTGAAAAATTCTAATTCTTTTGTTGTTAGTAACCATTTTTTACAATATAGAAAACTCAATTAGTGTTATATTTTGACAAGTACAATGAAAGAATGACCACGAAGTTTCAATATATTATTGTCAAATAACTTATACTAACGACAGTGGGTGAATTCTACTATGATAAATGATAAACTTTTGTACTTTCATAAATTATTTATTATGCCGTGCCGACCTAGATTTCACTAGCTACGACATTCTCGAAGACAAATTAAAGAAGGCCGTTTTTAAATTGTCTTTGAGAATGCTGTAGCTGGCCCCAAACATGTATTTAAAACCCCCAAAAAATTAATAAACCAATTTAAAACTTATAATTTGTGTTTTTATTTAATTTACAAATTTAACCAACTAGCCCACTTAGGACAGACACCCCCTGCACTTTCCTACATAGATCGGACAGTGTGTAACGCAGTTGGGCATCAGTTAAAATTAGTAGTTTCTTTTCTTTTCGCAGGTTTCGGACACAATTGACGACAGTACCTGGGGTAATATTGTTCAGTAACTTCCGTCCAGTAGCTAAAAATGTTATTGTGGCAATTAACCTTTTTTGCACTAATGGATTCTCGCAAAATGTTATTACATTTCTTTATGAACCGCTTTACCATTCTTAGCAATTCCAAAACATTGTTTATCCATTCATAAAAAAAATCTGAAATTAACTGTGTTCAATTGCTTCAAAAAAACCAAATGGGTAAATTTCTTTCTTTCCTTTACCCACTTTTTGTTGCCCAATTTTTTTTTTTTTATTGGAGCCTTTTGGAGGATCAACAATGTTGTAATAAGACCAACGGTGCCATTACAAGGGTGGGATCAGGTCGGTAGTCTCAGTTGTACTGACTAATGACGAGATCGGAAGGTTCGTAGGATCCTTTAAGTAAACTGACATAAATGTAGTTATTTCGGCTAAGTAGAAAAGTGTTCAATATGATAAAATTTTAAACCAAAAAGAAGTTTATGTTAAAGCTACGGCTGATGCTTTTAAAGAGTAAAAAAAGCAACAACAAACTGCCACTATTTCCAATTTTGAACTTGTAAAATAGGAGGGATTTTTCTAATATTTTTAGCATTCCAATTTATTACATTCTAAGTTGCTATATTCCTTTTTAGTTTCTTGTGAAGAGCGTACTGCACAGTAGCCTAAGTCTATACTGCAGTTTTACCACTGTTTTTTTAAATAAATAAAATCAAATTTACCTTTTCTATTAGAACTCTCAGACAGACTGATTGGTGCTTTTGTTTCTTCTTCTTCTGGGTTTTGAAATTCATTTTCCTGTAACATGAGAACATCTTTTATTAAGCAAAATGTGTGTAGCTAATCAGTGACGGATCAAGAGTAAGAAAAGTAGCTGTATAAGTGGGTGGTTTCTTAAATCACATATGTTTCTTCAAGTCTTATTTAAGGATTATAGATTCTACCTTTTTGCAATAATAATAATAAATTATTTTCCACTTGCAGTTTTCCACACTCCACAAAAAGCCAAATGTATAGTTTTAGAGTTTTAGTTGTAAATAGTAGATGTTAGAGAATAATTTGTACAAGGAGCTATTTTTGGTATTTTCATGTAATCTCTTATTTAATCAATTTTCCTTTAATTTTATCATTCAATATTATATTTATAAAACTAAACTATTTCAAAATTTAATTAAAACGACATCAAATAAACACACAACATTTTAAAATACACTTTCTTACACAACAATCAAAACCCCAGAAGATACGAAATTCACCTGGCCTTATGTACCATTTCCTGAAGGCCCAAAGCAAGCCAGTTTGGATTCCAGGCAATTTTAATTGTTGAATAGACGCCCAAGAAGGCAGACATATGACCAGAGCTCTCCAGTAGACGATCCAAAGCGAAGATTTTCCAGTGTTAATACTTTATCAACGTTAAACAAATAACTTATCTTTTATAAAAGTGAAGTGAAGTAATTAATAATAATCATTTACAAATAAAATTAATAAGAAGAAGACGTTATAAACTGGGTGAGACCTATCCATATAGTCACTTAGACGATTAATGCTACATTTCAAACTATTCATTTAGTAAGAACTTGAACATTGCAAAATTTGAAAGACTTTGTAAATATAACTATAAGAAGAATTTTTGGACAATTAATATAAATTTAACCTCTCTATAACTTTCATTCATACACCTACATACACTTACACTTTACCTATTGTACTATTTTCATTTCCCTTTTTCAATTTTAATATTTTATTTTCAATAACATTCTTTAATAATTAATTAGTTTCATAATAATATTGGGAAGAGTCGGCACTAACCCCTCGAGATTAAGAGTGCTATAAGAGAATTTATAACGAACATTTGATTTGAGCTAACCTATTTTGTGTATAAACTGTATATATATATATATATTTTAATTTTCAATTTCTCAATTAAATAATTTGTTAAAATTGTAAACTTGTGTTTTGAATTCCATCATTTATCAATCTATTTAGCTTATGAACAGTAATTAACAAAAGTGAGATATAATAAATTTGACGCCCAACAAGCGGGACATTTTGCAATAAAAAAAATAGTAGTGTTATAAATTGACGCCCAACAAATGGGACATTTTGTAAAAAAAAAAGAATTGTTATAAATTGGCATCCACAACGTGGGGCTCAATAAATAAAAGGAGAATATCATTTTGTAAAATATAAAAATAGAATTGTTATAAATGTAAAATTTTTGTAACATTATCCTACTTTATGATTTAACCCTTTATAGTTTGGTGTCCTTCCTTATAGGACACTACTCCTTGCCTCTGAGTGCACGGACAAAAATATGAACTTTCGACCAGACGATTGGTGTCCTACCCAATAGGACACTTACAAAATATCTATTATTTTGACGCGTAAGCTTTACTGATAGGTTAGTCATGTGTCTACGATCCTCATTTGACCTTCAGTGTGCTAGAAACTAGTACAAACAGAGGTTGCACTGTTCCAAGCTATTTATCTCGTGCAAGTGTCCCATACAGTAGGACACCAACCACCTGGTGTCACTGACAGAGAACAAAAATTTGTCCTTCTGGATACTTTGTATTAGTTTTTGAAATTACTAGCTTTTCATACATAAATAATATCTAAACTAAGTGGTAATACAATTTTTAATGTATAATAAGTAATGTACATTATATTATTTAAATTAAATTTTGATAGTCAAAATGGATGAATTAATGGCCTCTAACATGATGCTACATGATAACTTTCATTATTATTTTTAGTTTTTAATAAACTCTTTCATGGTTTTATGATAAAAAAACTAGATAATCTTGAAGTACATAATCTTACCTTTCACTGGTTGTACCAATTACTTAAGATTAATTTTTGGCTTTCGAGTTATTTGGGTAGAAATCGGGAAGCAGCAAGTGAACTTAACGTAATCATTTTTACTATATAAGTTTTATTCAAAACAAACTAGATGACATTTTAAAATAAAAAGGTGGTCTCAGAAGTTATTAAATTTTATAATATCTATAAATTTATAATATATATATAATATATTATATTATACCCAAAGAAAAGTGTATATAAATGTGATACATGCGACATTGCCCTTTGTATGCTAAATTGTTTAAAGGCTTTCCACGAGAAAATGATTTAGTCAGCTTTCTAAATATTTTTCCTTAGTTTTTTTAAAACATTTTTAAAGATGTTCTTATTTATAAGTTAAGGTATTTATGATATTACAAGTTAGGTTTAATCTTAATGTAAACATTTTCAACAATCATCATGTAGTTACATCTGTTTTATCTTTGTTCATAGATTTTATAAATGGTTTCAAGAGTTTCCATGAATATGGATGGTATTTTTAAGTTATTTATAAGTTTTATGTTTTACAATAATGTATTGACATCTGTTTGATTATATGTGATCTTTTATAAGAGGTGTTTCAAGGCTTTTTTTGGAAAAAATTTTCAAATTTGTTTAATCTGTAAACTAGTCAGACCATAAAATACTTTATCTTTCATTGTAAGCATTTTATACAATATTATTGGATAATATTTAGTTCCTATTTTTAAACTTTAGTTTGTTCCTACAAGTAAGCTAAGTTAATGGATTATAGACTATTCATGAATCTATAATTTTAAAACTTTTAATGTATTATTTTATGTACATCATTATCAGAATTTTCATACATAACCAGTAGAAATTTTGTTCCAACTCTTTGTATGTAATTTCCTATTTTGGTTAATCTTGCTTTCAAGGTGTACTACCAGGAATTACACCAAACCTTAAGACAAGAAATTCATAGACAGGAGCTGAAATGGTTGGTGTCCTATGAGGAAGGACACCAGGAATTGATGATTATTAATTATATAAAAGGTACAAAACTGAAAATATATCCAAATGTAATGTTTGTTTCATGCCTGTAATTGGCATAACAAAGAAAAATAATAATCATTAAAAAAAAATAGGTGTGCATTCAGGTTTCAGTAAGTGTCCTATGAGTAAGGACACCAAACGAATGGTTGAATACTTCGATTTTGAGGCTGACCTATAAAGGTTGAATTGTATGTTGCTTGAAAACACCGCTGTGTTCAAATTTAATTTGTGTTTTTTGAATTAAAAAATAATTTTTGTTTTTCTAATCTAGACTACATTATTTACAAGTAAAATTTAATATCCTAAATTCATCAGGTGCTCTAGAAATAAGAAGGTTAACAGGTAAGCTAGCCACCGATCACACAAACTTTAACTCCAAAGGGAACGACCCCGGAGTAGAGTCTAATTTGAGCTAGTATACTAAAAAGTTGCAAAAGAGGACAAAAAGGTCCAAGTGAAGTTAAATTAAATTCATAAGAACAGGAAAATAAAAGATTTTTTTTCTTGTCATTGCAAAACCTCTCAAATTTGTTAAAACGGGCAAGGACAAATAACAAAACATCAAATAAGACCTAAAAGACAGTTAGGTGTTATTTGATGAAGAAACATTGATCAAATTAAAGGAAAAAGGCAATAAAAGGTACAGAGGGGGTTTGTGCGTGGAAGGATGGTAATTGGGAGAGGTTGTGCGTGGCAGTGTGTTCACTGGCCCAACTAGAAGAATGGAAAGGAAGAGAGTCTGTACAAGTTGTGACGATGGTCTGTGTGTTCCACCTTGCTTTGAGAAGAACTAAACACAAAACAAATATTTAAACAAATAAAACGGTAATGTAATAATAGACAATGTAAATAATTTATATTTTTATAATGACTGTTTAGTAATATTCAAAGTTTTTTTTTGAGTCATAGTAAACTACAATTATTTGATATACTGACTTTTTCATGTTTTTTCTTTATGAATCATAGTGTAAAATATATTTAGAAAACAACATAATTTAAACTAAAAAACATTAAAAAAAAAAAGATACAACAGAGAAGGAGCAGTCAAGAAAATCAGGAGTAAGAAGTTCAAAGTTTAAGTAACAAATTTGATCCTAAAAATGATTTAGTTAAAACATAAATCTAAAATATACAAAGAAAGCACAATTTTATGACGATTACAAAAGTGTATAGTTTATTTGATTTATTAACACTTTGTTCATCAATATCAGTACCTCAAAGCCCTTTAATTATTTTGCAAAGATCGTTTGATCGGTTAGCTTGATTAGGTTCTATAGTATTACATACCTATAAAACAAAAATCACACGATAACCTTTAAACCTATACTTCTTGACAATATATCCCCATCCAAACAGAAACAAAAATAGAGAAAACGGATTAATAAACTAAGCTAAATACTGACTGCTATATCAGTTAATTATTATACTACCTTTGTGTTCTAACACGTGATATCAGACACTGGTAATACTGAATCAGTTCAAACATTTTTCTTTTCTAAATTAGGAAGACACAAAAACTGTGTCATATAAGTGTGTGTTAACTCCAGAAATTAATAGAATACATTTAACAATACTGAAACGTTACGTTTAAAATTTTTTTTTTTTTGGTTTAAAGGCGAAAAACCTGGGTGGTTATCATC
>JAGFPH010007822.1:11280-38864 GCA_018207615.1 Philaenus spumarius | reverse complement strand
CAAAAATATCATAAAATTCACTTAGACCCAGTAATAGTAGAGTGTTATCACTAAATTTAATAAAAACCTGGTTAGTGATTCTTTAAACTTACTGAGCTGTCTTATTGGGTATTGATATTGTTTCAGTATTCTGGATTTTCCCGTACTTTATGGAACCACAAATGTTGAGAGAATTACCCGAGCTAACTATGTTGGACTATAGAGTCGCTTACGAAAACCATCAACAATTTCAAAACAGTAAGTAAGTGTTATACAATACGTTTGTTATTTACATTACACAATTATGCTGTAATTACATATTCTGTAAATAATTCATAATTACTTGTGTTTTGTATTTAATGAATAAAAGTTGTTTGATGAACAATTTGAAATATGTATTACATTATTTGTTTGTAATATCAGCATACGCACCCATAATATTGTTGTGTTTACTGTGTTAGTATAGGATGCCGGGTTGAACAAACCAATTATTAAACATAACTGAACTATATTATCTTTCATCCATTTGTTTTGACAGCTACACCATCCGACGATAGGGAATTGAAAGGGCTACAAAAAAGGTATCTTTACATTTTTTGTTAAAATGTACGGTTTTGGGGTTATTCAGGTTTGAAATTATCTAACGGCCGCCATTTTGAAACGCATAATTGGATATGATTCTTGATTTTTCTTAAAATAGATCATTGTTAGGTTAAACATCATGCCTAGTTTGAACTCAATCGGTCAAACTGTTCGTTAGATATGAATTATTTTGTAAAAGAAACAAAATGGCGGATATCTGGAAAAATAAGTGTTTTTGGAAAAAGTTTTATTCTTGATTATCTCGTTATTTGACCCATAGATACATTTCTTGAGGTTTGGCACTTTACTTACGGGACATTCTGTACATAAACTTCTAATTGGTAGAATATTTAAGGTTCTGAATATTTTATGGTTGTTAATTAATTAGTTGTATAGTTTTTGTAGTTATAAATTAGATATATACATTTTGTTGTTATTATTTAGTTTTACAGTTTTTGTTGTTGATAATATTGTTTTAACAAACTTTTTACCCTTTTAATTTAGTTTTTTTTATTTATCGCTAGTATGTGTTATTTAATTTAGTTTCATACTTATATTTCGAGTTAATATTAAGTATTGGGCATTCTTGTATGGTTGTTCGTCTTGAAACATAAATATAATAGTAAAAATTAATTTTCATATGACTGAATGGAATTCTTAAATACAAAGCGGTGCAACATGATAAAATGGACACATGATATAAAAACCTTCTACACGTCTTTATATACTAACAATAATTTGTCGTTTTAAAATGTTCAAATGTATCATCTTCATCTGAAGTATATTTTAAAGTCTTTCTGTCACACACTCTCTAAGAAATAGGCTTTTATGACTAAAATTTGTATGTATAATATTTTGTTTAGGTAGCAAAGGGCGTAAACACGGTTCACCAGTGCGTATTTTCAGCAATGTAGAACCATCCAAGTTTCCATTACCATCTGATGAAGGCTATGTACTGTGTGAAGTCTGTCAGAGATGGGTCAGTGCGGAAAACAGACATTGCAAAAAGTGTGAAGATTGTACATCCAAGGTATAATAATGTTCAGTCACAGTTTAGTAGAAGTGGTCATAAAAACACAACCAAGTACACGTTTAAGCACCAAATAAGGTTGAGTTATTCCAATTTGTTTTATTTATTTAGCATCCAGGAGACAATTTGGTACTTTTTGTCAAGGCCCTTACACATCTTCAAATCCAATCCAATCTCCAATTTATAAAAGGAGATGGCTATCCTCACTTAACAATATTTTTCTTCCGATCTCGTCATTAGTCAGTACAACTGAGACTACTGATCTAATCACAACCTCGTAACGGCATCGTTTTTGTCGAAAAATAGAAAAAATTGTGGTTGCTCTTACAACAAAGTTAAACCTAGAAAAAAACCAAACAGAAAGGAAATTTTGGGCCAAAATGGCTAAAAGAAAGAAATTTACCCATTTATAATAAATAATGTATTACTTGACAACGGGAGTTGATTCATATTCCCAAATGTCTTGTATTGATTTTAATGCACAAATGACGGCAAATGTCCAAATAATCATTAATAATAAAATTTAATATCCATCATTAATAAATTATTACTTTAAACAGAGAAAACTATTTATTGCAATAACCCTAGAACTGGCATCGTTAAAGCTAAAATTGAAAAGCCCGTTTATAGCGTTTTGCAAGCATATTTTTAAAAATTCGCCAAAAATAGTAAATGAACCCCAATCCAAAAGTGTTCAATAGCTTTTTTGTAGAAGAAACTTCAAAGAATTCAAATATGCCACTAAAAATTAGTTTCTTTTGAAATTGTAAAAGTTATTAGCTGAAGAAACAAAAGGAAAAAGTTCAACTTTAGGCCTACATAACAAGTAGTAAACATTTTTTGTAATTTTTTCGTAAACGTTAAAAAGTTTCGTAATTTAGTTCTAAATAGAACTGTATAAAAACATTTATCAATTTCAAATTTATTATTTTGAAAAAACCAGTTTTATGTTCCAAATACACGACTGCTAAAAACCTAGGATTAGTTTAAAACGTAATTTACTAATATATGCTTTGCCCAGAAATGAAATATTATTATAACAAAGTATAGAGGATAAATCAAAGAAACAAACGGTATACTTGTCTTTTCTTAGTTCACAAAAGTGTTTGAGTTATCTTTATTTGAATAACAAAATGACATCAATCTAATGGAACTTCGCCTACGAGATAAGACGGGTCATTTGAATTGCATGGGAACAGAACGCTCTAGGCGATCTCACCAGATATGTACATTCTACGCTGTCTAGACAGACAAAAAACTGGTTTATTCTAGTTGAATTACCACCGATAGAAAGGTCAGTCATTTCTCTACAAAATGGTGTCAAGAAATCTATCAACACATATGATATAGTAGGCCTTATCTTGGTTGTTAAATGGGCTGTTTCATTGGTTGAAAAACTGTCCAATCGCAAGGGTTTACAGTAATTCTTTCAATAAATCATGTAAAATAGTGACATCTGATTGGAAGGCACCATTAGAAAGATAAAATCTTGACGAATCCAATGGTGGTTTTATAATCTCGATAGAAATACTTCTGTAGATGGTGTTGCCCGTTAAAGAAGTGGGAAATAACAGTACAATTGTATGCAGATTCTCGTGCGGAACTAGCTGTATGCATATTTTAAAACGATGATTACGTATGTAAATATACGTTTTACGAAAAAGTTGTAGATACAAAAATTAAAGTTTAATTCATTTCATTTCCAATGGTGCCAGTTTTATTACAATTGGATAATTTGAAGTGGATTAAATTATCGATTATGCAAATAAATGCAAATTCTCGCTAAGGTTCGAGCGGGTTGCATTTGCGCCCGAGATACTACAGTCTGCCACTTTGAGGGTTAATAATAAATAGTGGCTACTGCAGTGAAGGTGGCACCATCTTGCTGGAACCACTGAGAACCAAAAGCCAGATTTCTAGCACCACGAAATCTTTTCAGATTTGTTGCAGAAGGATAAAGGATGCTCTCTGTAATGTTCCTGGTTTACAATAGTGGCATATATATTATCTTCAATGAAATACAGACTTATTTTGTGTCTTCCTGATACTATGTCACCCGTTCACTATGACATTTATTTATTCAATATTGTTTTTTTTTACAAAAAGTATTTATATAAACAGGTCATATTACAACAAATTGGAACAATACACACAAAATACAAGTAAACAACAAGCAGCTTAAAAAATTTAAGAAAATGTTCAATAATTAACATAAATACACAAAATTGAAAAAATCAAAAATCTGTAAGAATAAGATAAAACACATAGCAAAAAAAAAAAAGAAAGAGATCACATCTATCACGAAACAGTACGATCATGACGCACAAACTCATCCACCGAGTAAAAGGATTCAGACAATAGAAATTTGAATTTTGAATACTTTTAGGTAGGTTATTCATGAACTTTGCACCAACTTGTGACTGAAGTTTACTGTATAAATTTAATTTGTGATGCCCGGCAGGATACTTACAGGTGCTGTAGTTGTGTATCTATATTTTGGACATGATCACACTTGAATTTAAAAAAAAACAACACTTCAAGTACTGTATGTTAATACACGGAAGTGTAAGTACTCCGAATTTCTTGAAATTGAAATAGTTTTTTTCAACTTAGTTTTTTATTTAGTCCCACAAGAAAAACACTCTTTTCATTTTCTGAACCGATGAGTTTCCCCAAAGAAGAATTCCATAGTTCAAATAATGATACACTAGTCAATAATAATAGGCTGTTAAAAGTATCTTTGTTCTACAGTATAGCTTCAAATTTCTCAGTACAAATATACCTGAGAAAATTTCGGCACTAATACTGCTAATGTGATCATGTCAGTTCAACTTGTCATCAATTAGAAGATCCAAAACGTTTATTGATTGTACTTCTTCATGTATACTATCTCCTAGCATGACACTCGATGTCTGATTTCAGATATGGTTTCTACTGAGGTACTGTATGTATTTAGTTTAACATGGATTGATTATTAAACTGTTTTCAGCTAAATACTGCCCAGTGGTGTTCACTTGTATAAAAGCGTCCTGCTTCAATTGTTAAACTGAATCTGCTTGAAAAATTAGTGTTGTATCATCAGCAAATTGAATTACCCTATCCGCATGTACTGATGATAGAGAAATCATTAATATAGAGTAAAAGTAATACTGGGCCGAGAAATGATCCTTGTGGGACCCTTGTCTGAGCTCAGACTCTTTAGACAGCTTTCCTGCAACATTAACATGGTGTGTTCTATTGGAGAGATGTGAGTTTATCCGAAGTAATGGAATTCCTATAATACCAATATTTTTGCATTTCTTAAGTAACAAATTAAAATCAACACAATCAAAATTGTTACGACATAGATAAATAAAACCCTATTACTTTAGGAAAGGGCATTACTTGGCGGCTGTTTGTGAAATTGTTCTTGAAACTCTACTGCAGTTCACATTAAACTAGAACCACTGGAACCGTTCCCTGCGAGAGAAAATAATGCTCTGCGTTAAAACCTTTCTCTGGAGTGGCGTTAACTAACCTCAAACAAAAAAGTAATAATAAGTAACGTGGCCTGATAACAATCAACAATGTAATCAGGTGTTCTAAAAAACCAACCACAGCTGCTTTAATTTCAGTACTATTTATTTTGCCGTATAACATTTGTTAATCTTTAAGAGTATTTAAATGAAGTTTAGATTTATTATCTTACACAAGTTTAGATTCGCTTAAGTCAAGTTAATTAATTAGTTTTAAGTTGTCTTCATTATTTGCTTGTTCTAGGATGGTCAGACGTACGTGCATTGCGACGAATGTGGGATATGTGTAAAACCAAGTTGGCAACACTGTAAACAATGCCTACGCTGTGCACTTCCAGATCACAACTGTTTGGATAAGAAGGAATTTGAGGAGGTTAGTGCTGATAAAAAACAATTCTTACTTCAATAGTATTTAAGACTGATCAGAGCCGTAGTGTGCTGGTCAGTACTAAAATTAACGCTGACCGGTCGTGTGTATAAGTTTAATTTGATCCCTCCATCAGAGGCGGATCCAGACAAGAATCTGGGAAGGGGGGTGTTTAAAGAAACTCAGTGTACTGGGAATCCGGGAAAATTAAATTTTGAAACTTGGGTTTTTTACATTTTTGAGACTTGATGCTAGAGCTGGTAGATGTTGATAATCAACTTTAAAATTTGTTACAGTAGTGGTATGCGTTGATTATCGATGTTCAAAATATCGACCGCGCCTTTGAGTAGAGTAACAATTAAATACTGGTCTATCCAAGCAAATTTAGATTCGTTGTGAAGCTAAAGTTCCAAACTACCAGATTCTGTCATTTTTTAACTGATTCATGCTAAAACTAAGGTAAAAAATTGAAAATTAGATGGCAATGACTGTGATGCAATTTCTTATTTGTGCGTCTACTCTCCCAGCTGATTTGTGTTGTGTTTGATTCAAATGATTCTCTTCTAAATATTGACGATATTTTACCCCCTATAGCGATGTAGAAATAAATTATATTACAGAGCCAGTTACTAGGCCTACAACCCCAGTTACAACTATGCCTACAACTACAGCTCTAGATACAACTAGGCCTATAACTATAATTCTAGATACAACTTGGCCTGCAACTCTAGGTACAATATTATTGCAACTTCTATGGATCCATCTGTGGATTAACTTTGTTTATGTATCTAATGCATGTAATTTCAAATACAATTTTGTTTGTTCAGCGCATAATCCTATTTCATAGCGTTTCCTAGGCTACCCCAATTTTTAGTTATTGTTACACAATATAATTATTTATTATAATAAATACTTTTAAATTATACATTTTTAAATTCATCATACAATTTAGAAAAAACCGATAGCTTAGATTTTGGTTTTCTCTGTGTACCCCTGGGTCAGTCAAACATTTGATAAAAATTTAATAAAAAATCATTTTTGAATAAAAAAACTTAAAATTTCTTTTCACGATCCGGTACACCTACCGGTAGTCATGATCCGCCACTGTCTAGTGTTTTACAGTTTTAATATGTGTATAAAATTTGTCTTTAAATATTAATAAATAAATTTATTATTTAATTTGATTTTGGCAATTAACACACTTTAATTTGAATATTAAAGGTTAAAGAAACGAGCGAGGAGGTAGAAGAAACAACTGGAAAGAAACCAAAACTGCAACAACAGAAGAGACAGAATCGGAGATTTAAAAACAAAAATAGAAGCAATAAATGTAGGTAGTATACTTGTGTCTTGTGACTTTATTGGTTTAGTTACTAAGCCTAGTCCAGTCCTGCCAGTGGCGCACCGAGGATTTGGCTGTGGGGGGGGGGGGGGGCTAAGCTCAGGTCAGAATATATATATATTCAACAAATCCTAAACGGATGAAAGTTCTTTAACCTATAACAAAGTCTGAAACATTGTATATGTTTTTAAAGTGAATGGTGATGGACTAGAGTCAGACAGTAATGCAATATAAACATTATTTCCGCAACATCACCTCGCACTGACCTTGAGTGACGGTCTAGCGCCAGCGCACTGCCTTTTAGGGCCACTTTATAAGAGCGCTGATAGCGCAGAGTTTTCCAACATCGTGCTGAGGATTCTCTCTAGTGGTATAGCGCACGCTTAACGTCAGTTAATTGGGTAAATGTAACTTCTGTGGGCCATGTTATACGAACGCTAACAACGTTAGCGAATTTAAGTTAACCTGGCGTTGAGCGTTGACAACGCGGATTGACGCGGGCGCTATCAACACCAAACAAAGTTATATGGAGCGCAGCTACTAGAAAGGCCACAGTAGAATAACTACTAGAAAGTAGTTATTTTTTATTTCAAAGTGATTATAGTGTACTTCAAAATGTACACGAGCGAGCCGAGTCGACACGGACGGAGTCGATTTTTTCCACGCTCTGACAGCATACCGGATCGGCTCCGCTCCACGCGGGTTGGGTATAGATATAGCCACAGATCAAAACCAGAAAGAACGTTCGATCTCTTCCACTGTTCGTCCATGATAATTTTGCAATTCATGGAAGTTGTGACAGTAGTTGTGGTGACGTGGAAAGCGCGCGCGGTGCGGGTCTGTTAGATTTATCCACTGCTACGGATTTCCGCGACGGACCAGGTCGGCTCGACTAAGCTCAGCCCGTGTAAGTATAGCTGAAGCTTGATACACGATTTGAAAGCACTGGATGTGTACCCCACCGTCTAGCTCTCCTGATACACAATTCCTCATATGTTTCTATTATTTGTAAAACACCTAGACAGAATGACTGAATGGTTTCCATTTTGGAAGTGAAGGACGCAACATTGACAAAGCTTCAAAAACGATGCGTATAACATGTGACCAAAATTACCAACGTCGCGCTTTCAACATTCCGTATAATTTGGGAATTTAACGCCCGGTTTTCAGCGTTATCAACACGGCGCTAATCAGCCCTCGCATACCGTCAACTCATGAACCAGACCGCCGAGACTCAAACATCACTGTAAGAAAATCATGATTGCGTAGGGTAAGAATCTATATATTAATAGGCAAGCACAAAACTTGTCGTCCTTTTTTCTCAGCTTGTGTGCATCGTAGGAGAAATCCGCGCATACCGTTAGAAAGGTAGTGTCCTGTAAATGAGCAGAATCAAATTATAATTTACACCGGTCCTCAGGGATACGCCCCAGTGGCTCTCAAAGTTTCAATGTTAATCTTATGGAAGGTCAATCTTAAGGAAGAAGAAGAAAGATTTCTTTTGATTTTATCAGGGGCACAAAAACAGCTGTTCGTATTAAAAGCTTAAAACAGCTGATTTTGATCAACAGCTGATTTTGATCAACAACTGATTTGGATCAAAAACTGAATATAATTTTAGGTTAGGTAAGTCAAGCAATAGCGGAAGCATTGCCGGGTCCACTAGTCATATTTATTTCAAAAAGAACGATTATTTTTTTCTTGATCACATCACAAAATTAGTCATAAATAATGTAATTTTTAATTGAATATCGACTACGTATTCAACGATCGATTAGTGTAAAGTACAATCCACATTACTAAAAAGACCTTCTGGGGGGGGGGGGACAGGTCCCGTTCATCCACCCCCGTCGGTGCGCCACTGAGTCCTGCAGTGTTTCCAAACAAATGTCCAATGAAATAGGGATGAGTAACAACGTAAACATATAACGTAATAGCCCAGATACCTTATATATGTAATATATATTTGTATAAGGTATCTGGGGTAATAGGATGAATAACACTGTTACCAAGTATAAGCAGTGATCACGGTAATATGTTAGTGGACACACATCCTATTACTTTTGTAACAATCACAACAAACTTGATGGAAATCAACTTCGTGAACAAAATAAAGTGATGATCTAGGCTGGTAACTGGCAATATGGTAATGGATGATCGATAGCTTTATAACCATATGAAGTGTTCCGACTTCTGAGAATCGTTATCCGCTTCCGCTGCCTGTCACTTATCGCATCTACGTGATTCTTGCTGCTGTAATATTTTTGCAAGGCAAAGCCAGAAATTCGCATGAGTTTTTCCAGGAAATGATCATATTTTAGAAGTGTTACAGACCTCTTTCTTATATATTTCTTAAAATAAAAAATACACTTATTATTTTTATATAATTCTACAAAATTTATTGAATCTTGCCCTCAAATTTACTGGCAAGACTCAATAAATTTTGTAAAATTAACTAAAAATTGTGTTTGTGTTTTTTTTTTCATTAAAACGGAGTTCTACCAAGTACCTTTGGTCATTAGTGTAAATCGTATCTTTCTTAAACTTAATTGTCTTATTTTTGTTTTATGAAACAAGCTTTTTTTTAAATTATACTCTTTTAAGTTTTTTTTAAATAGTGTTTAAATGCAGCCTATAATATTCAGCCCACCAAAAACAATAATGAATTTAATTTTTAACTTAGAAACCTATATTATATTGGAATATTAATTTGTAAATACATTATTCAGCCACAAAAACTTCATGTAGGTTAACTTAAATTGCTTCAATAGCAGTAACAAGCAAAGAATAACGAATGAATGTAAGAAGTTATTAGGGATTACAAATTAAGTTTTCATAAATTAAGATAAAGCATTCGGTGGAGTTCAGTGGTATTCTAATTATTTAATTACCTAAACTTTGAATGCCCAATCACAATTTTACCTACATATATTATATTAACACATTAAATCAAAGTCGAATTACTAAACCTTAAGACAGAGCAAGCTGAATATTACTATCTATCCAGAACAAAATGGCTTGGTTTTATAAAAAGGAGTACCCCATCGGTTTGCTAACCAAAAATATCAGTTACCTTATCTGGGTGTGTAACTGTAAGTCTCCCAAGATCTCGCCTTGCCGAATTCCTTAGATCGTTCCAACCACCGGTCTATCGACAAGCAGTACCTCTGTCCATCACCGTGAGTGTCTCCTTAACCATTGACCTTGTTTTCAGGTCAGGGGGTGTTTATATAACTTACCAGGTTACCGAACTGGATATCTAACTCTGATTCAGCTAGTGTCAGCTATTGTGTCACTTTTTAATATATATCACAATAGCTGGCTGCCTTCTGTGCATTGTCTTGTGACTTAGAAGTATTATACTAAATTCCTAATAGTTATTTTAATTTTATAACTATTCTTAACAAAGTACAAATTAATTACAGTCGATAATAGTCAGTCTGGAACTAACCCTTTAAACATCTAACCTAACTTAACATAACAGTCAACTGAATTAATAGTAGGACGATACAGCAAGCTGGCTGCAAGCCATTATTGGGTGACTATAAAATATTACCACTGTGAGTCATAACGGGTTATCACAAATTAGCGGTATTTTCCCTCACTACAATTGAAAAACAAAACCAGCCTTCATAAGTTATGGTTACAGTTCTGGAAATCGGAGTATAACAAACCCCACCACCTACCATGGAAGGTTTGTTGAAATTTCCACAGGTTGTCCAGTAAAATGATAACTAAATATTTTTTTTACGAGTAAGTAGCAATAATATTGGGATGTTTAGAGAGGTGAGCCTGAATTTCAGTTTTCAGAAATACAGGTCTTCAGCGACTGGTTTTAACCCAGAACTTACATAAAATAATTGTCCTTTAATATCCACAAACCGTGCCCTCACCTTTACTCTGTCCTGTCGGCTTCGACAATCGGACAGCTGAGCTCCCTTGCCCAAGGCTGGCTCACGGAAAAAAACCCGGTTTCTTTTTAATACTTCTGTTTCCCTAAAAAGCTTATGTCTTCCAGATAGATGCTGATCCATGCCACGCACAACCTACCATGTATTAGATGAGATTACTTTTGTTTTGAAAGAAATTTGCATTCCCTTCTCTATTGTTTGACCTCTATTTTGTCCTGGTGGCTCCGGTCAGTGTTTCCTCCTCTCTATGTCCACCTAGGCTGTCATCCTTCACAGAATAAGCCTTTCTGGTCTTTCCTTGACGCCCACACCGGCGTGTACCCCGAAGACCCACGTCTGCCAAGGCTCCTTCCAAGATCCTTTCCCAAAAGACGCCTCCTTTCTAATGTTTTCCTATTTAAAACACTTGCTCCCCCTCTCAGTTTTCTTTGTACTCCTTACTTATAAACGCCACTAAGTGATTTTATAGAAGTTCTACTTTCATAACTAAAAATTACTACTCTATATTACAAATTGCGCAATCTGCTATTGTCAAGTTGTTGGCAACTCATTCCATTTCGTAACAAGGAAGCAGAGGGTACAGTTTTCTGAAAGAAATGAAGAGTATCATTAACCCTTTCGCCTCTCATTTCAGACTCCCCATTGGAGACCCCAGGTATCGTTTTAATATGCATGAATTGGAATGCACTCTAGTAACTACTGCAATTATACTACTGCTAAAAAAATTTTTTTATTTGTAGACCATTTTTTTAGTACAATACTAAAGCTAATGAAAACACCAAAAATACAATATAAATTACTCGCATAAAATTTAGTTATTTGCATATCTAGCCTAACTGTTGAACGGTTTCATATTCTTTCGCTTCATCACTGGATATATATTTTCATATCTGTAGTTAGAGGGAATGAGGACGGAAGTAAACCGAGCGGTGGTTGGCTCTTCTTCTTCTTCTTAGGTGGGCGGTCCAAACCTTATGCTCGTTAGCCTCAAGTGCTTATTGCGCTCCCACTGACAACGGAGAAAACCCTTCAGAAAACAAATTGCTGAAGATGAACATAAAGATGAAAGTGATGTTGAAGATGAAGTTAAAGACAACAGTGATTTTGAAGATGAAGATAAAGACAAAAGTGTTTTTGAAGTTGAAGATAAAGATGAAAGTGATGTTGAAGATAAAGTTAAAGACAACAGTGATTTTGAAGATGAAGATAAACATGAAAGTGTTTTTGAAGATGAAGATAAACTTGAAAGTGATGTTGAAGATAAAGTTAAAGACAACAGTGATTTTGAAGATGAAGATAAAGACGAAAGTGTTTTTGAAGATGAAGATAAAAGATGAAAGTGATGTTGAAGATAAAGTTAAAGACAACAGTGATTTTGAAGATGAAGATAAACATGAAAGTGACGTTGAAGAGAAAGATAGAGATGAAAGTGATGGTGGAGTTACAGATGAAAATGAAAATGCTGTTGAAGGTTCAGTTGTGTAATTACAACTTGTTTTAATAAATACTTCTACAATAAGCTACAATCATGTTTCTTTCATTGTAAAGGTTTAATAAATACTTTCTTACTTGATAATCTTTTGCTTTTTTGATTCTGTAATTATCTTTACTAGTTCCCATGCATTCAAATTTTAATTAGTTAAACTTGATTGTTGGATGGAAGAGAGCTTACATTTCATTTCATCATTTCTTTAAGAGTGTTAATTTATGATTATTAAATTGAAATTCTGTTCAATTTGGAAAATAAAATAAAACAACCACTGTCACAAGTACTTGGATGTTCAAGATAAAATGTAGAATGCAACTACTGAGGAGCTGATAAATTTTATACTGCCATATTCAGTTGGGTTTTAGAACACAAATATAATTAATATGTGCACAGTCATGCCTTAAATGATTTTTATAAAAAACCGTTGCATTTTAAATACCCAGATATTTTACATCACTAGCCCTGGTACCCAACATAGAGTGACCCTGTTGAGCTCCCCCCGTTGTATTGTGGGCTTGACACATTCCCGAATTAGTTTTGGCCTTAAGTAATACGAGCTCAGAGCTTTCCAAACTGCCTGACAGTCTGAATATATGCAGATTTCTTTATTCGTGTGACCAAGTCTGAGGTTTTCTCTGATACATTCCAATAAAACTGTTACTTCTGTTTGGAATACTGATGGGTGTTTCCACATTGGCAGGACACATTCCTGCCTTGGTTCACCTCCACAGATTCCTGCACCTTTACTCCCCTTTGTTTTTGAGCCGTCAGTGTACCCCTCCAGCTCATACTTGGGGAGAGGTCTCCTTCCTTCTGCCCATTTCTTGCGGTTTGGTATTACCATCTGGAAAGGTTTGGGAAGGAGTGCTGAATTTTCATGTGGTCTGAGATCTTGTCCAACGAGACCAATCTCTAGCGATCAATGTTGTTATTCTAGTGACAAAAATTCCTTGGGTTGTACATCCACTTTGAAGATGGTGACCATTCTTCCTCGCTGATACTTTTATAAAAAGATTTAACTGGAGAATGTCAAGACAACAGTTCAGAGCAGCACTGGAAGCACTGCTAATTGCTTCTGGAGTAGCCAGGCACGCCAGACACTAGCCGCTGGTCTGCCGGCAGCCTTGCCGCCACACCCTGAACCTCTGTGGCTTCAACCCCCATGTATCTCCCACCATGCGCCTGCTCGCCATCAGTGACCACTTCTATCGATTGCTTGATTTAGCTGTGCATCATAGTTCAGCCTTTGGTTCAAGATTATGCCCAGATACTTTACCTCTGTTGCTATGTTCATCTCACTACCTCGAAGGATTTCAGTCTCAAATCCAATGGAAAGTAGGGCTTTTTATTACTATTACTATTTCTATAATACAACCACCTTCAGCACCCGGGTAGTTCTACATTCGACCACTAAATTTTATTTTCTCCTATATTTTACGACTCAATTATTAAAAACGATATATTGTTGGATTTGTTATAAAATAGTAACTGCCGCCATTTTGAAACAGATTGTTGCTAAACAGGCAGAAAACAGATCGATTTAGGACACACGTTAAATTGTATTATTTGTTCGTTTTTAGATGCCAAATAACCCCGTAAAGTTTTGGACAGTCGAAGCTGAACTCTCTGTATATCAAAGAAAGAACTTAGAAGTGCCCTGGCAACAAAGGTAGTCAAACAAGCCAAACAAGATGATTCAAGAATGTTCTGCCCACGCCTAGAAAAATTTAGTTTGTCTGACTTAGATATGAATTTTCATGTAAGCATATTTTCTATGATGAATTTAATATAAAAAATTATGAAATTCGGGTTATAAATTATTTAACTGCAGGAGTATCATTTTCAGTAGATATTAAATGTAAAGGAAAATCAAACACTATCTTATGGGACAAACCCATATTTTTTGTAAGCAATTATCCTCCTCCTAATATTGAATCATTTCTATCAAGAATTAAGGTAATAATCGCTGATGAATCAATACCAAATTTAATTAAACAATATAATTAAACGAGAGAAATTAAAACTATATTCCCAATTAGAATTGATTTTCTTATTCCACCAACAGATAACATACATTTAATTTTAGATTCAACGATTATACAAGATATAAGAAATGCGTAAATTCACACACCAAAGAAGGTTGTAGTGACAACTAATACGGATGAAGTGAACAAATATGCTAAAACCTGATTTGGACATTTGGATAAACGGAATCTTTGCAGATCTGAACTAGTTTGTGACACAAATCTTTACCGGACATGGAGAATTTTGCGTTTATTTACAGAGATTTTTGTATAAGAAGCAACCCCTCATCCGTGTACTGTGGGGATGCTGACACTGTGGAACAGGAGCGTGAAGATCTGTGGATGGTAGTGAAGAGGATACCTGGTGTTCCACGGCTGTTTGGACAGATTTTATGACGAGAGAGAACTGGTGTTCTGGTTAGTAAATATACGAGGGTAGGTCAATAAGTAATCGCAATATTTTTTAAGGTTGGCTCCATTGCATTGTGGTCTCATCGTTGTCTTCGCCTGTACTAGGTTGCTGCATTATCGATCTGCTTTGCGCTACCACAAAATATAGATTGCCACGCCACTCTCTGTGTGCACCAAAGAAGAACAGCGTTCTGTTATCCGATGTTTGTGGTCTGAAGGTGTCCCGGAGCTGAAATTCATAGAAGACCTTCAGTGCAATACGGAACAATGTTTCGCCACAGCAAAGTGTTTACCAGTGGATTGAACAGTTCAAAAGTGGTCGAAAAAGTGGGAAAGATGAGGAAAGACCAGGCATCCTGCTACAGCAACAATGATGACTTTGTGAAAGTTGAGGAATTATGAATGATGTCATATGCAGAACCATGACAAATCTGCATTTGGGTTGACACTTCATCAACAGTTTGCTATCCCAAATCAAGGCCCGGACTTGTTCAATAATATTCAACCATTTTTGAACTGTTCAATCCTCTGGTAAACAATTTGCCATGGCAAAACATTGGCTCCAGCGCAAAGCAGACTGATGCGATAATGCAGCAACCTAGCACAACGAACACAATGCGATGGAGCCAACCTGAAAATAATTAGAAAAATATTGTAGTTACTTACTGACTTACCCTTGTATAGTGGCTATGATGAAACAAAAAGAAGGACAGAGCAGACAATTAATGGTTACCAATATGAAGTAAGGGGGTTTTAGCCAGTAAGAGTCCGGTATTACCCACGTTTTAACGGAGTTTCCTCTCCTGGAAGCATATAAACCAGGTATCCTGCCCAGAAGGAATGTACCCAACAATACTCTGATTAACTGATGGTGAGATGGAAAAAGAAGTAAGTAAGTTTTATTCATCGCTTCTTTACAAAATCAACAGTATAAAAAATATATAAACTAAACACACTACACATTCTATCAAATAAATGTAAGTATAGATACTTTACTGTTAAAAATATAATAGGTTCTAATTAGTTCCAAATGAGAAGCAATAAATCCCCGAGGTATATAACACCTGTAAGGGGCAACAAAACAACAAAAATATAACACAAAATAACTTAGAATAAAAAATGAAGAAAAACAAAAAAATATTTATAATTTAATTAGGTACTATTTAAGAGAGAAATCGCAAAGAGAAATGCAGCCGGACCAATCACAATAACAATCACAATTAAGCAGAGTCTAGAATAACTAACTCAAAAATCGGCTTCTACATTTGATTACATTGCATAAGCAATGCAATACATTTTTACAATAAAACTTAACAAAAATACCATTCTAAACAAAAACTACATATTAACTTACATTACTAACCTGTCATTCATTCATACACGCTCAATATCACTCATTCATTCCTTTTACACTCTCAATAACCAACATTAAAAAAGAAATCAATGTTTTTAACTTCAGTTAAATGATTCCTCAATAATCTTATAAATCTAAATTTATTTCCACATATTTTAATATTTTCCGGTAAATAATTAAAAAACTTTGGTGCTAAATATGTATAGAATTTCATAAATACTGAAAGGTTTGGTTTCGGTACATTGACATTAAATTTATTTCTTAATTCTTTACTCCTTGATGTCAAGCTACTATTATTGTTCCCACTCCTGTCAAAGAAAATTTCCAAAACCTTATAAATATATAAACTCCTCAATGGTAAAATATTCAAAGTTTGAAAAAGGGGTGATGTGTGCTCATTTTTCTGCTTGTTTGAAACAATCCGTATGAAATACTTTTGTAAAGTTATAATGGGTTTTACTGTAGTATAATACGCTCCTCCCCAAACTGATAGACCGTACTCTAACTTTGAGCTCACCAGAGCATAGTAAAGAGTCTTTAAAATATTCCTATTGCATAGATATTTTAACATATAAAAAACGCGAATGTACTTTATCAATTTATTCTTTAAGTAACTTATATGTGTTTTCCATGTCAACCTTGCATCAACAAACAATCCTAAGTATTTGATATTATCAACCTGTTCTATAGAAAGACACGTGCATTTAGTTGAGTTACAATTTATACTGTGATACTTTAAGGGCTCAGCAAAGAAGGAACTTCTGGCAATACTGAAAATTATATATTTTGTCTTCGGGCTCATGATCATATAATTTTGCGTGAACCACCAGCGCAAGATTTGGTCCCATTCATGACAAATGTGTTAGACATGCTTGATAAATCGTACAAATTAATTAAAGAAAATGAAGCCTGGGTAGTAACATTCTCGGAGGAGTGTTGTTTGTTAGAACAGAACCTTGATGCGGAGAAAATTAAGAGAAGAGAAGTTGGGGAAAAGGTAATTTTTCAAGATGATGAGGCCGAAGAAAAAATTAAATGGCTTTATGAGCAATCAGGAACATTGATGAATTACAGCCCGCCCTCGCTAGTCCGACAGGTACGGGACTGACGTAGTGTCGGATTACCAAAATCGTCGGATTATCGAAAATGGCTATTCTGTAATGCATTTGATTGCCAAAAAGATATAACTATCATTTTAAACAATAAATCACCATTAAATTCTTGGGAAGAATTAAAAACACAGAATAAAGGAAACACAATTTTAATTTATGTAGATAAACTTATTTTACAGTGTTACAAATGAGGCGGGCATTTCAATTACGTACATCCCAAAAAATACGCATAAAAGTACACAATTCATTAAAAAAGTAGGCCCCTGTAAAATTAATACATACGTGTTTCAGCATGGTATTTAGTTGTTGAAAAAGTCTGTGATTGACTTCTGCTTCTTTTTTTGTACACAGTCCATCATTGCTGCTTCTTGCAATCATTTTAAAACTAAAATTTTTGTCATGTCCACATCTCTCTCTTGGCACCAACGTAACAAAGTATTAGCTGCCGATACAGCTTCATCACAGCTGACGGTGAAGGTTTTTTCTGGCGCTGCGTCCTCGATCACGTCGTCATCAGCTGCTGTAACTTCCTGGATTATATCTGCGTCTGTCACGTCAGCATCAAGGTTGTCTTCCATGATCCATGTTCTAAGCTCTTCAACTGATGCGGGGGCAAGTTGCACTTCGTTACAAAGTTCCAATGTAGCCTCCAAAACGGGTTCTGGATCGCTGCTGGATGTAGGATTACATGTTGTAAGACATGGATTGTTAGGCCATACATTTTTCCAAGATTTGATCAAAGTTATGCTTTTTACTTGTTGCCAAGCATATGCAGCGTTCAAAATGGCGTCCTTAATGTTAAAAGCTTTCAAAATCGCTGCAATATCAGCATCAGGTTGACTGACAACATCCATAAGAATGCGCTTTTTGTAGTGAGCCTTGAGAGTTTTTATCACATTTTGATCCATGGGCTGGATTAAAGCTGTGGTATTTTTTGGTAGGTACATAGCTTCAATGTAGCCATCAGCAGTTTTGATTTTCAATTCATCAGCATCAGGATGTCCTGGTGCATTATCCAGTAAAAGAAGGGCTTTCATTGGTAACTTGTTCTTCTTTAATTCAGCCTTAACTTGTGGAACGAAGCTGTTAGTGTACCAGTCATGAAAAACTTCTTTTGTGACCCAAGCGCGACTTTGTGACTTGTAAGTTACTGGCAGAGATTCAACCTTGACATTTTTGAATGCTCGAGGGTTTTTTGATTTTCCTACAACAAGCAGTTTTAAAGCATGAGTGCCTGATGCATTAGCACACACCATAAGCGTGAGTCGTTCTTTTTGCAATTTCCTTCCTGACACTTTTTTTTCCTCATCACTTATAAATGTTTCTGCCGGGAGCTGTCGCCAATTCAACCCGGTTTCATCTGCGTTGTACAGTTGCTCGGGAACTAAACCAAGTTCAGTAATTTTTTTGTCTACCATTTCAATGAACGCATCAATCTCAGACTTGTCAGCAGATACCTTTTCACCACACATCTTCATAAACCGTATACCATGGCGTTTTTTGAAGTTTTCGAACCATCCATGACTAGCTCGAAAATCATTCTTCTTCGTTATTTCTGTGTAGAAATATTGAGCTTTTTGTTTAAGTATGTCTCCGGAAATAGGAACATTCCGTGTGCGTTGTTGTTTAAACCAAATGAACAGTGCTTCTTCCACCTCAGGAAACTCGCTTGTTCTCAGGGTTTTCCTGTTTAAAGCGTCGTCTTCAACAGACTTCATAAACCCTTCAATTTTTTCTTTATTCTTCATTATATCATAAATCGTAGGCCGTCCGATTTCATAAAATTTCGCTACTGCAGTCGGCGTTTCACCGCTATCTATTCTTTTAATAATCTCCCACTTCTCCGATATTGTTAAAGTTTTGTGTTTCCGTTTAACACCACTTGTACTAGCCATTTCACACAACTACTGTACACGAACACTTGCACTTACTAACAAAGAAAATACCACTGCACCGGGAAAGTGTACTGCACGTCCCGAAAGTCAACTGAACACTGAACGGAAGTGCTCCGACGGCAACGAGACGTGAGTCACAGTGTTTCATGTCACTGTATGCTTGATTTTTTGCTCCCGTAACAGGCGCGTCGGATTACCAAGTACGTCGGATTTCAAAGCGTCGGACTAGCGAGGGCGGGCTGTAGAATGAATTATTTCTAAGGATAAGTCACAAAAATTAAACTGTCGATTTGATAAGTTATTGAAAGTGTGTATTTATAAAAAAAGGTTGTCAAGGTTATTGTTTGTGTGACATGTTGACAAAAGAGAGTACTAAGAATTTTAAGTGTAAATATTATAGTGTTAAAGGAACAGCTCAGCAGATAGGTTTGGAGGCAGAAATCGTAAATCTTCTGAACACCTTAGGCAAAAAACATAAGGAACTGCAAAATACAAATTCACCTATTAAAATTCTAGAAGACAAATGTACTACAATGAAAACTAACCTTATTGGGGACTGTGTATTAGGGCTGTCAGGGCTGGTTACAGAGAATCAAAATTGGAAACAAGTGACCAGGAAATGAGGGCATATCAATGAAACAGTGAAAATTATAGAAGGGAATCCAATTCCAATTATCTGTAATATATTCTGTTTACCAAAATGTGATACAAATAGTGTAGAAATTAAAAGTAATAGTAAAATAAAACAAAATAAAAATTATATTTTTCCTACTAAAAACATTAAAAAAATACCTAAAAAAAATTGGGTGTGCTTAAGACTACACGTTGGAAGTGATAACTTTTATGACCGATTTATATTTTTATCAGTATTAATATTAGAGGAGAATAAGGGTCAACAAATTACACAAGTCAATATACTGCCAAAAAATGTTTTATCCATATTTTGAAATTGCATAATTAATTATTCAAATAACAAATTCGTATCCTAAAAATTGTTAGTAAGTAATTTAAGTATATTTTCAGTTATCAGTAAATCTGCAGAACATTATATTTAATATATTTTCAAACATTATACATTACACATTTTTATTCCATTTTAAGCCTGTATATATAGTATTAGCAAGCCCAGAATGCGGGTCGACCTCAGGTAGTTTCACTCACACAGACACAGGGGATTAGGGCCGGCGAGGACCGAAAGTGCCCATCCTATTTTCCGCTTCATTAATCACCTAGTGGAGGTTCCCAGTTACACTAAACTTTTTTTTATTTAGCATTTTAGGTAAAAAATTTTAACAGATATACATTCTACGCATTATTACAAGAAAAGTGATATCAAATAATATGCAGTTTACTTTACCGAAACTCCTGAAAACCATGATATAAAATATTGGAAGATACCCTATAAGTCTTACAAACAAAATACAGTATTATGCTCTACTCTAAAATAAACAGAGTTTTGTATGTATATTTGAATGTTTGCGACTGGGTTCTCATAAACTGCTTTAACCGTGCTTTAACTTTTCACTTTAAATTTAATAACTAATTTGTGACATAAAATATTATTGTTCTGCATATACTGTATTATGCACAAACAAAATTGGTAATAAATGTATATGGCTCAAAATATACAAATGGTAATAAATAAAACAACAACATGTTCTGTGAGTATTTATTGAACACTTAATTGATAGATTACAAAACAAAAGACCCAGAACAAAGATAATTTAAAAACAATTTATGTGTGATATCTAGTTGACAAAACGAGCAATTAAACCACTTTGATTATAATGCAATGTAAAATGATTAACTTGAGTTTGTTATAAACCAATATTTAATATCAATGATTTTCAGCAGTTTTAGTAAAGTAAACTGCATATTATTTTATATAATTTTTCTTGTAATATTGCGTAGAATGTATATCCGTTAAAAGTTTTTAACTAAAATGACAAATACAATTTTTTTTAGAGACACTGGGAACGCCCACTAGCTGACTAATGGAGCGGAAGTTAAGGAGGTCCTAATCACCAGCGGTCAGGCGTGTGAGTGCGCGTGCGTTCGAGGGGACTCTACCTGGGCTTGACCCGTATTCTGGGCTTGCTAATACTATAATCTAATTACTGTATATCAAATTATAAATAATCAATATGAAAATTGACCATATTCCATTTGTTTAGTTCAAAATAGAGTACACTCTTTAGCTTTGACTAAAAAAATGTAATAAGGTTTTAAATTTCCTAAAGTTTATAACAAATTGTAGAAACTTTAAAAATTTTGAAAATTGTTAATTATTTAAAATTGTTAATTATCTTAAAAAGTGTTAATTTTTAAAAAAAATAATATGATTTCCTTTCTGTCTATCAGATTTAAAAATGCGTAATCAAAGGTTTTATAAATTTTCCACTTAAAAAAGTTATGGAAAAATCCTCAAATAATAATAAATATAATTGTAACTGTCAATGTACTTACCGACAGTTCTGTATTAACGAATACAACAAAGAAAATTCAACAAGCTTATCTATACCACGAGTCATTTTCTATGTATATAGTAAATCATGTGAAAAGAGGTAACAAAATATTTATAACAAAAATTTTAGATCCTTAAAAAAATAATACAATGTTTTTAAGTTATACTTTTTACTTATTCAAATTAACTGTTAATTTATTCAAATGATACTAAAAGTATTCAAAAGGTCTAATAAAAACCGTAAAAACTCTCACCGATGTACATTATACTCGAAGTTACGATGATTAAACAGCCTATAGTCTAGTAGTTCTGAGTAATCGCAGGTGGCAGCACACAAAAACGTTCCCCGATGACTGCACCAACACAATATCAAATATTTAAAGCAGAAGACCGTTAGAACACTCGACGATTCACACTATACTCACACATTAAGCTGATAAGAACGGATACTACACTTTGATCTTAGCCAATAGGGTGAGAAGCGATACTATTACAAGGCACTTTGAGTATTCAGTTAAAACGTTCCTAGTCTGTAATAACGCAAAGTTTATATAAATTGTAATTTTTTATACCGGTCACACTAAGAAAGAGCACGGTTTCCGGAAGAATTGCCTTCAGGATTACATTTGAAATGTTACTAGCTATATTTTAACACGGAAGCACATGCTTACTATGTATCGCCTATTCCCTCTCCATGCTCTGACTTGTGTCTACGCAAAAAGTTCTTGACTCGAGATTTCAGAAACATAGTCAAGCGAAAATGCCCAATCAGCCAATAGAAGTTATCATTTCAAAAATGTAGTTATATTATGCGACATGCATGGTAGACACTGTGGAAGATATCTAAAGGAGAAAATACATGATACTACTAGCATTATAAAGCCAGGTGCAAAATCATATCACATACTAGAAAATGCACAACATAAGTTTTCAAATTTCAATAAAGATGATTGGGTAGTATTGTGGAAAGGAGCAGTTGATGTTGCATGTAAAACAAATCCGTCAAAAAACGGAAATATTGAGAAATACAAATGTTATTGTAGTAGGGATTCTAATCCCAACGTCTTGTGTAAACAATGAAATAAAAAAATAAAAAAAAAACAAATAGAAAGATTAAGAAATTAGTGTCTTCTATAAATCATGCTTTTTTGTAGATACTGATCTTGTTCGTGATGATTTTACAAGGCATGGTATGCATTTAAATCACACAGAGAAGGACAATATTGTGACTAAATTATAAGGACTTATCTCTTCAAAGCCTGTTACACAAAATGGATCACCAATAGTGGCTTGGTGGAAGGATAATAACTTAAATGAACAAACAAATTTTTTAGAATCAGCCCAGATGGCTCGGATTGTGAACTAAGTGTTTTAAGGGTCTTGTTAGATTAAGCAAAGTTGATTAACTAAATTTGTTTCTAGAGAAATTAACTTGTAAACCTACTTTTGTGTATTACTGAACACTGGCTGAAAAAAGAAAATTTTATTTTTATTAAATAATGTTAGTAAATATAAATTAGCAGCTGCATATATGAGACCAGGCAAGATCAGAGGAGAATGTGCTACCACCAGATAAAGTTTAAGTTAAGACCAGAGATTATGGATTATTCTGTGGAGGGACTCTTTGAATGTTGTGGCATTAAACTGTTTACAGATACTTGTATTAATGTAATTGCTATATACAGGGAAATTTGTTTAAGTGGGCCACCATTGAGATCTCAGAAAGTATTATTTTTACAGCAAACTTTAAATGGGGAAACTTTTTGAGAAATTAAAAAATATGTAGTTAAGATATTTGTAAATGGTCCCCATTTTCCAATATGGTGGTCAACTTTGAAATTTCCTATGAAAACCCCTATTTTTTATGACGGATTTGGGTTTTACAAGCAATTTTAATATTTTTATATTCTTGGTGTTTTTTTTTATAAACTTAACGTGTAGCCGCTAGGAGCGCTGAAAGTTTTACAAAGTCTTATTTCAACAATACATATTATTAAAGAGGCATGTATTACCAATTACAAACAAGTAAACTAAACTCAGAGTGCAATATTTTTTACAATGGAATGTTTACTTAAATTACTGTTAAAAGTTACTAAATAGCTTGCATGACAACTGTACTAGGTACCTATTTTTACAGATTCTCCTTCATCGTAAAGCATACATAGTATTGTAAGAAACGTCTTTGTATCATGGCAACAAAATGTTTTGGGACACAAAAAGGCAGTCAAGATGATTTAAAGCAGGTTTTTAAAGTGTCCTCCATCTTCATAAATACATGCGTGCGCACATAAATACATCTTCTTACACAATATACAATGGTTGCGTTAGCAATTTTTTAACAGTAATTTAAGTATGTTTTTCGTATAAAATAAAGTATTTGTGAAATTGCAACAGCTTTTTAACATTCCATTGTAAAAAATATTGCAATTTGAGTTTAAATTTTATTGTTTGCAAATGGAAAAGATGCCTCTTTAGTAATTGTTGAAATAAGAGTTTCTGAAACTTTCAGAGCTCCTAGCGGCTAAACGGTTAAGTTTATCAAAATCACCAAGTATAAAAAAGTCTTAAAAATGCTTGTAAAATCTAAATTCGTCATAAAATATAGGGGTTTCCATAAGAAATTTCAAAGTTGGCCGCCATATTGGAAAATGGCCAAATGGAAAGGTTCCCCATTTAAAGTTTGCTGTAAAATTAATACTTTCTGAGATCCCAATGGTGGCCCACAGAATAACACCCTGTATAGACCCCTTAAAAATTATCAATTAATTATGCAAATGTTTTCAAATAAGTTACGTGCCCTTTTGAAACATGTACAGTTTAAGGAGCCAAAATCACATGTTGTTGTTGCAGGTGATTTTAATATTGTCCTCCTAACAACAACAACAACAAAAAAAAAAAAATCCAGCTACATTTTAAAAGTATTATAAATTCTTATCTATTGTATATTCATATTGAAGAGCTTACTATAACATATGGGAACTGAAAAACATGTAAAGACAACATAATAACTAGTTTTAATATGTACTAATAAGTGTAAAGTCACTGTACATGAATCTGGTTTTTCAGACCATTCTGTCCAAATAGTTTCAATAAATTCTTCTGTAAAATACAAAAATGTCACTAAAAAGAAATCTTTAAAAAGACTTTCAGTGATAGAAATATTGATATGTTTTTAAGAAAGTTAAAAGAGAAAGACTGGAATAAACTGTTTACTATAAAAGGAAACCATGCTAGTATGGATATGGATATCATATTTTTTCAAATGTTATTATAAGTTGTTTGAATCTAGCTTTTCCTAGAATGTCTATGGTCACTACAAATTATAAAAGAAAAGTTAAACATAATGGTTGGGTAACTCCAGGTATTATATGGTATCTAGTATTAAAAAAAGAGAGCTACATAATAAAACCAGAGCTACAAGTGACCAAACATTTCTTGATTATGTAAAAAGTTATAAAAAATATTTAAAAATGTGTTTCTGCTGAAAAAAATATGCATTGTAAAAATATTATATCTAGAGCCTCTAATAAGACTAAAGCAGCTTGGAAATTGGTTAAAATTGAAACTGGAATTTGTAAAGAAAAAGAAACTAGTTGTGTCGAGCTAAAAGTGTCTCAGGTAGAGTTTATAAATCACAAAATAAAATTTCAAATATTTTCAGTGATACTGTAGATTGCCTTGGTGTGTCTGCTGACTACAAAGCAGCATTAAATTTCATTCATAAGCAACCAAGACGAACTGATAGTATAGAAACTGGTGGTGGAACCAACATCAGTTGGCGAAGTGTAGAATAATCAGTGGATTAAGTTCTTCAAGAGCTAGCTAGTGGCCGGGATGAGTTTCCACACTTTTTATTAAGATGATGTGCAAAGTTGATTGCAGAGCCTCTAGTATATTTAATTACTATGTCTTAAATGGGTAATTTTCCTTCAAACTTGAAATAAAGTAATCACTTATTACTACCCCCCCCCCCAAACCACCTAAAATTTCGAATTTTTTTGAAAACCTATCTTAGAGAGCACCTATGGCCCTAGAGGAAGCTACATACCAAATTTCGTTCCAATCCGTTCTGTGGTTTTGGAGAAATCATGATTTAGTAACTTTGACCCCCCAAACCCCCCATAAAATTTCAAATTTTTTGAAATCCTTTCTTTTCAGCTCCTTTGGCGTTAGAGGAAGCTACATAGTAAATTTCATTCCAATCCGTTCAGTAGTTTTAGAGAAATCGTGATTTAGTAACTTTGACCCCCAAAACCTCTCCTAAGATTTCGATTTTTTTAAACCCTTTCTTATCAGCACCTATGGGCCCTAGAGGAAGCTACATCCCAAATTTCGTTTAAATCCGTTTAGTAGTTTTTGAGAAATCGTGATCAGTGAGTCAGTGGATTTGGCTTTTATATTTATCATTATAATATTTTATAATGGATCTACCTTCTACGAGTACACAAGTATCTGTTCATGACAGGAATTTTGGAAACCGCATAAACAAGATGCTATATGACGATAGTGAGACTGATTATGAAATAAGTGAGCTTGTGGACGATTCCGATGCTGATCCCGACTACGTTATCAGTGATGATTCTACAGAAGTTACAGACAGTGAAATGGAACTTGATGACTTGCTATTGGAAGGTGAGGAAAATGAAACTTTGATTGTTGATAGTGATCTCCCTGAAGTTGTTTTTGGCCGTATGAAAAAAAGAGCATGGCTCAGGATATCCGCTTGCTGTAGGACGAATTCAAGCTCATAACATTATCAGAGGAGGTTTGCCAGGCCTCTCTGTAAATGCCAGACGGTTATGCGACAACCCTAAAAATACTGATGTTTGGGGAAAAATTATTGATAAAGCTATTATAGAAACAATCGTTTTAAATACTAATGTAAAACTAGCTGCAGGAAGGCAATCAATTGGAACAAATACCAGCAAATGTAACTACAGAGATACTGACATTATTGAAGTAAATTCTCTTCTTGGTTTGTTGCTTGGTCTTCTGTATTGAAGTCAAATAACGAAACAGTTTTATCAATGTTTTCTACAGATGTTACAAGTAGGCCTATTTTCAATGCAAGTATGTCAAGTAAAAGATTTGAGATTTTGTTGTCATGCTTGAGGTTTGACGACTCTGAAACGAGACTTCAAAGAAAAGTTACAGATAAAGCAGCTGCAATTTCAGAAATTTTTTACAAAGTTATCAATAAGTCAAAATAATTGTATTGCATGTCAGCATGTTACAATCGATGAAATGATCGTGCCATTTAGGGGAAGATGCGGTTTCCGTGTTTACATGCCAAAGAAACCACACAAGTAAGGCATAAAAATCATGTGCCTCGCTGATGCAAAAACATCTTTTCTATTTAATGCAAATATTTATACAGGCAAAGACAGTGATGGAAGTAATTTGTCACCCAAAGAACAACAAGAACTAAGCAAGACAACACAAGCAGTTGTAAGACTTTGCAAACCTATTAAAAAAACTAATCGAAATGTCACAGAGGACAACTGGTTTTCCAGCATGGCGGTTGCAGATGCATTAGAGAAAATGGGTCTTACATACGTTGGAACCATGCGTAAAGACAAAAAGGTAATTCCAAATAAATTTCTAGCAGATCGTGATCGCTCTGCTGGCTCATCTCGTTTTGGGTTTAACAGCAACCGGACCTTGGTATCATTTGTACCAATAAAAAACAGAGCGGTAGTACTGATTTCTATGATGCACCATGACAAGGCAATTAACGAAGAGAAAAAAAAAACCTGAAATTGTTTGCTTTTACAATTCTACAAAATGTGGTGTCGATATTTGAGATGTGAAATGTGCAGTGTATGCCTCAATTAGAAGAACTAGGCGCTGGCCTTTAGCCATCTTTTACAGGCTTCTTAGCGTAGCAAGCATTAACTCTTATATTCTGTATATGTGCTACAGAGGAACGTCAAACAAGACGAGATTTGAGTTTACTAAAGAACTTGGCCTTGCTCTGGTTGAACCTCATTTACGAAGGAGACTTTCAATTCCAAACCTACCTCGAAACCTAAAAGACTCGATCAAGAAACTGCTCAAAAGATGATCAGCCATTGCAGCCTGGACAGGTGATTTCAGATAGAATGGAAAA
>JAGFPH010007822.1:0-11180 GCA_018207615.1 Philaenus spumarius | reverse complement strand
ATAATGTTTTAATTTTCATATGTTTTTTGGATTTTAATAGATGAACAGAAGGGAGATATTTTTGTGTGTTCTTACAACAATTTAAATGTTGATACGTAATTTTTACTTGTTGTTCTATGTTTATTTGTACTTTAAAAAAAAATTATGTTTTACAATGTTGTAGTAATTAGTTTCTTACATTAAAAACAGCTTTTTCATAGATTCTTACATTAAAAACAGCTTTTTCATAGAGAAAATAAAAAACAATAACATTAACATACTACCTACAGTGTTTTAATTACTGCATGTGTTTCTTTTTTTTTATATAAATATATATTATTGTGTTAAGTTCTCTACGATTGGTTCATTCTATTAACCTTTGTATTTGAAAAAAATCAAACTATTATGTTAAAGAAAAAAATTTACAAATAACATAACTGTTGTTAAGGTTTAGGTTATAAACAAGTTCAATAAATAAAAATAATCCTTTTTTTTATATTCTGTATACAAGTTTTAAAAACACTTGTTACCGGTCTCAGCTACCGGATTTGATTGGTTATCATCGTTCCTTTCAAATCGTTTCCAAAGAGTAATTGTGGGCAAAATAATGTAATATATACGGTACTTAAAAATTATAAATGGGGTTCCACAGGGTTCAATATTAGGAACACCAATATTATTTTTTATATACATCAATGATATTACACCAAATATTATCCATTCTAAATTGATTCTGTTTGCTGTTGATGCAATTGTGGCAATAACGAATTCCAACACAACCCAATTAAAAGTAGACTTAGAGAATGACTTGAGTATAACGAATAGTGGTTTAAGGCAAATAGCCTTCTTTTAAATATTCAAAAGACCCATATAATAAACTTCCATTCAAATCACATCAGATCTTCTTATGTTGATTATGAATATTTACACACTATAAAAACACCCACAAACACTGTAAAATTCTTAGGGTTTGTAGTTGATAGTACTTTTTTGTGGAAAAATCATATTTTGGACCTAACTGGAAAGCTAAATAAATCTTATTTCGTAATACAGTTACGACTACATAAAGACAGTTACTGATATGGCTAAAACCATGGTGGTCTATGCCTATGTTTATTCCCTGTTCTCTTGTGGAATTATATTCTGGGGGAGATTAAATAAATAGTAAAAGAATATTTAAATTTAAAAAAATTGTTAGGATAGTTTTCAATTTAAAATGCTATGACTCTTTGTAAACCACTGTAACATTTTAAGCCATGAGAAATGATCAAGGGGTTAATTTGTATATATATTGATACATAAGATTCTGGTTTTTTAGTGAAGAACAGTGAAATGTAAGATTCACCAAATTTACTTAACAGAAGATATCAGATTGGAAAATTAAAATAACTTTGTAACCTTAGAATATTGAATAATCAAATTAAATCTAAAACCTACCTTTCTTTTAAATTCAACTTACCTTTTGTTTATCCTACTAATATTATAAATGTGAAAGTTTGTCTGTTTGTTGGTTTGACTGTCAATCACACAAAAAGTACTGGATGGATTTGAATGAAATTTGGCACAGATATAGATTGAGACATAGGCTATAAATCATTTTGATTTAAGGGTTGAAAGAACCCCTAAATCCTACTAATATTATAAATGTAAAAGTTTGTATGTTTGTCTGTTTGTTTGTTTGACTGTCAATCACGCAAAAAGTACTTAATGGATTTGGATGAAATTTGGCACACATATAGATCATGACCTGGAATGAGACATAGGCTATAAATCATTTTATTTAAGGGTTGAAACAACCCCTAAAACAATACATATTTATTATTATACATCCATTAAGACTAGAGAGCTGGAAATTTTTACATTTATTCCTTACAAGATACTGTATATATAACAAGTAAACCATATTTGTCTTTTATACTGAGCTTCTAAGGGATGAAATTGTGATAACAACCCCCTAAAACAATAAAAATTAATTATTATACTTCCCATAAAGCTAGAAAGCCGGAAATTGGTACATTTCTTTCTTAGAAGTTAGTATAAAATGTAAATTATATTTGCATTTTATACTGAGCTCCTAAGGGGTGAAATTGTGATAACAATTAATAAAATACACATTAAATATAACCTTCCCTTAAAGCTACAGAGCTGGAAAGTGGTACATTCATTTCTTACAATATATGTATATAAAAAGTAAACAATATTTGAATTTTGTAGTGTAGTGTCAAGGGGTGAAAATGTGGTAACAACCCCTAAAACAATATAAATTAATTATTATACTTCCCATACAGCTAGAGGGCTGGAAATCGGTACATTTATTTCTTACAACATATATATAAAATGTAAACTATATTTGCAGTTTATACTGTGCTGCTAAGGGGTGACATTGTAATAACAACCCCTAAAACAATACAAAATAATTATTATACTTCCCATAAAACTAGAGAGCTGGAAATTGGTACATTCATTTCTTACAAGATTTATATAAAAAGTAAAACATATTTGTATTTTTCAGTGTGCTGCTAAGGGGTGAAAATGTAACAACCCCTAAAACAATACAAAATAATAATTATTCTCCCCATAAAGCTAGAGAGCTGGAAATCGGTACATTTATTTCTTACAAGACATTTATACAATGTAAACCATATTTCCTTTTATTGACTTGCTGCTTAGGGGTGATAATGAGATAACAACCCCTAAAACAATACAAATGAAATATTATACTTCCAATAAAGCTAGAGAGCTGGTAATTTGTACATTTATTTCAAATAAAATTTCCATTTTGTAGTGTTCCATCAGCTTCGATTATATTGCAACAAATTGGAGCTTTTTCATTATTTTTTCACAAAAATCGCCAATATCTCAAAAACGGTGCGTCCTAGAGCATGTTTGACAATTCTCGATCCCTCTTTAGGAAGCACTATCTTTATGGGCAGTTATGGGCTATACAACAGTAAAGAGTATATGCCCCTGGAAGCTCCCCCCCCCCCCCCAAGTCGAATTTTGACTTCTATAAATTGGGTAAAATAAGTGAGAGACGGGTCAAAATATATGTTTTTTAATTAGAAAAAATACGTTATATTCCGTCGGCTTCAATTATATTGCAATGATTTGAAGCTTTTTCAATGTTTTTCCACAAAAATCGTCAATATCTTGAAAACGGTGCTTTCTAGAGCTTTGTTGACGATTCTCGACCCCTCTTTAGGACGCACCATCTTTGCCAGTTATGGGCTATACAACGGTAAAGTGTATATGCCCCTGGGGGCTCTAACCCCCAAGTCGAATTTTGACTTCTACAAATTGGGTAAAATAAGTGAGCAACGTGTCAAAATATATGTTTTTTAATGCAAAGAACACGTTTTATTCCGTCGGCTTTGATTATATTGCAATGATTAGAAGTTTTTTCATTGTTTTTTCACAAAAATCATCAATATCTCGAAAACGGTGCGTTCTAGAGCATTAGTGACGATTCTCGACCCCTTTTAGGAAGCACCATCTTTGCCAGTTATACAATGGTGAAGTGAATATGCCCCTTTTGGCTCTTACCCCCAAGTCGAATTTTAACTTCTACAAATTGGGTAAAATAAGTGAGTAACAAGTCAAAACATGTTTAATTAATGAAAATTAATCAATGAAAAAACACGTTATTTTGTCAGGGGATTTAGAAAATTCTCGACCAATCTTTAAGTAACACGTAAATATACACATTTTTACCTCCATTTTTTACAATTTGTCAACATTTACCAGACTGATTGTATCTTCTGCTTACACCGTGAATTATTACCGTGCGAAGAACGGGTGCAACAGCTACAATATGCCTATAACTTGATAGAGTTTGATATTTTGATAAAGATTATAATATATAAATAACAAAAATTTTACTAATAGGTCTACAGTTATATAAAGACCTATCTACATAATTTTTATAACTGTACACATTTACCAAGTTAAAAATCCCCTCAGCTAGTAATGTATGCCTATATAAAGTTATTTATTTTTAAATAGTATTTTTTAAATTATTAATTTTAGATGTGTGTCTAATTATTCTGACTGTGATTTTTCACGAGGAATTACTAATAAAATATTGTACTGTAAAAAAATTTAAAAAAGACAAAATTTTTAAGATTACGTCACTGACAGTTATATACATTCTTAACCAGTTTAAATCTATATATACAGAGTGTCCCGTAACTCTCTGGACAAAGGTATATGCTTTATTGCTTAGGTCAAGACAAACACATTTCACTATAGGAACATTGGTCCTGGTGCCTAGTTTTCCGTCTGTCTGTATGTGTTTTGTACAAAAAAATTCATAACTCCTAAACGGTTTGAGGTACAGTGTTGAGATTTTGCACAAATGTTTATCTTATTAAGACCTATTTTCCTTTAAAATTAAAATATCATTAACCGTTTCAAAATGGCGGCCATTTAAAATATTTGATATGCCAAATTTCACAAAAACCGTTAATTTAAAAAAAAATTGCAAGATACATAAAAGTTAGTACATTTTATGCAGTTTTCAAAGATACCTTATTTGTTAAGATTGGATAAAGAATTACAGAGAAATTAGTTCTTTTTGTAATGCATGACCACTTTTCTCCATTTAAACAATGCTAATACTCCTTTTACATTGTTTAAATAACTTTACAATCATCTGTCATAAGCCAATAAGCTTTTTTTATTACATAAACAGCTGATTGAATCATTTGTTGTTGCCATTTATAAAAGCATTGTTGTCTGAACATTACTGCAAGTCTTAACTAGTTGCTTACTATTCTTACAACAGTAAACCTAGTTAAAGTCATTATTTATTTATTGTATTTTTATGTTATTAAGTTGACAGTTTTGTACTGAATGTGAGCAAAATGAATACTTACACATCAGAGGAGTACTGTGATATGCACTATTTTTTTTGGAATGGCTCGTGGCAATGCAAGAGGAGCGGCGAGATTGTATGCAGAACGCTTCCGGACAGGCAATGTCTTAACCATAAGACATTCAGTGCTGTAAACAACAGATTGAAGATAACAGGGACCTTTAAGGTAAATATGAGTGACACTGGGTGTGACAGATCAGTTCATGATGTTGAGTTCGAGGAACTCGTTCTTGATCGGTTTGAAACGGATCCGTCGGTAAGTGCTAGAATGGTAGGGCAGCAAGAACTTGGTTGTAGTAAGAACACTGTGTGGAGAGTTTTGAAAAAAGAAAAACTTTACCCGTATAGTCCCCAAAAAGTACAGGCCTTGAAACCAGAAGATTTTCCCAGAAGGGTGAACAGCGCTCGCTGGTTTTTGGAAAAAGACTTAAATAACCCTCTATTTCTTAAAAAAGTTTTTTTTACTGATGAAGCTAGTTTCAGTAGGGAAGGCATATATAACAACCGAACGTGTCATGTCTGGGCAGAAGAAAACCCAAATGCTATTTTTGTAGCTGGGCATCAAGAAAAGTTTGTTATTAATGTATGGGCCTGCATTATAGGCAACTTCTTTATTGGGCCCTACATTTTACCAAATCGGCTGGATTCACCAACATACTTAGTGTCCTTACAGACACTCTTCAGGAGTTGATGGAAGAGGTTCCTCTTCTTGTCCGAGAAAATGCGTGGTTTCAACACGACGAAGGAGCCCCAGCCCACTATGGCAATATAGTCCGCGACTACTTAAATCTCACTTTTCGAAACAGTTGGATTTGGTGTGGAGGGCCGACACCGTGGCCCGCTCGATCGTCCGATATCACTCCCTTGGACTTCTTCCTTTGGGGCACAATGAAACAATTAGTTTATGGCTCTCCTGTAGAAAGTGAGATGGACTTAGTAGCTCGAGTGGTTGAAACAGCCGCGATAACAAAAGAAGTGGCCCAGTTTTTGGACGTGTTCACCGATTCATGATTGATCGGTTTAGATTATGCAACCGTGTTGACGGTTGTCATTTTGAACAGTTTTTGTAAATAAAGGAGGCCTTATTGTAAATAAAGAAGGATCATAAGGTATTGTCCAATTGTATTTAAAAATTAAAAAAAATTTACATTATCACTGTTGGTTTTTATTTATTTATTAAAAATAAAATTAATGTTACTTAGCAACTGGTATTTAAACAATGTAAAAAAGTATTAGCATTGTTTAAATGGAGAAAAGTGGTCATGCATTATGGTATGAAAAGAACTAATTTCTCTGTAATTCTTTATCCAATCTTAACAAATAAGGTATCATTGAAAACTACATAAAATGGACTAACTTTTATGTATCTTGCAATTTTTTTGTAAAGTTAACAATTTTTGTGGAATTTGGCATCAAATATTTTAAATAGCCGCCATTTCGAAACCGTTAATGATATTTTAGTATAATTTTAAAGGAAAATAGGTCTTAATAAGATAAACATTTGTGCAAAATCTCAATGCTGTACCTCAAGCGTTTAGGAGTTGTGAATTTTTTTGTAAAAAACATACAGACAGACGGAAAACTAGGCACCAGAGACCCATGTTCCTACAGTGAAATGTGTTTGTCTTCACCTAAGGAATAACGCTATATACCTTTGTCCAGAAAGTTACGGGACACCCTGTATATAAAAACCAAATACAACTCACTGGCTGACTGACACCTCATCACAATTCTCAAAAACTACCGAACGGGTTGCAATGAAATTTGGTATGTAGCTTCCTCTAGGGCCCTAGGTGTTTGCTAAGAAAGATTTTCAAAAAATTGGAAAAAAATTTTAGGGGTTTTTTTTTGGGAGGGGGGTCAAAGTTACTAAAAAAACAAAAACACCAAACGGATTAGAATGAAATTTGATATGTAGCTTCCTCTAGGGCCCTAGGTGTTCGCTAAGAAAGGTTATCCAAAAATTGGAAATTTTATGGGGTTTTTTTAAGGGGGGGGGGGTGTCAAAGTTACTAAAAAAACACACAACAAACGGATTGGAATGAAATTTTGTATGTAGCTTCCTCTAGAGCCCCAGGCGCTTCCTAAGAAAGTTTTTTAAAAATTCGAAATTTTGGGGGTCAAAGTTACTAAAAAAACCAAAAAACGGATTGAAATGAAATTTATTATATAGCTTCCTCTAGGGCCCTAGGTGCTCGCTAAGAAAGGTTTCCAAAAAATTCTAAATTTTAGGGTGGTTTGGAGGGACAAAGTTACTAAAAATCCCCATAAGAAATACATAGTGTACTATATGTATTGATATATTTTTGTTGCTAATATACATTTAACTTTGATTTGTCGATCCGTGCAAAGCCGGATCGAGGTGAAAATGTAATAACAACCCTTTAAACAAAAAACATTTATTACTTTTCGGCAAAACTTTGGACCGTGTGCTAAGCCACGGGTACAACAGCTAGTTTTAAATATATTAAACATAACATTCAAAATCAACAACAGTTGTTTATGACCTAAAGCGGTTTAATTAAGAACCTTTTTCACTATTCTTATGTGTATTCATTCCATATTTAGATCATTAGTTTTATTAAAATCAAAACAATATTATATGTTTATAAATATAAAGAACAATTAAATGTAATGTAAATAGGTTAATAATTTTAAAAACAAAACAATTATGCACATGTTAAAAAATGATCGATCGATGTGAATGAGTAAAAGAACAGTGTGAGTAGCGGCGATCTATCGAACGAGTACATCAGTGCCTAAACAGTGACAAATTTTATAAAGACACTATATATAAGTGAATATTTTTTTTATTTAAATTAATTTTTAAAAACAGTTTTGAACGCAAAATGAACACAATTGAAGAAGTAATTGAAAGAAGTATGAGTAAATTGAAATTATTATTAAATATATTAACATTTATACAAATTCAGTGGCTTAAAGTAAGTAAGTTATAGCAAATATACAACCGATGGCTGTGACCCATAGTAGCCCGGGATTGTTGAAAAATTAACACCACTTTTGCATTCTTACGTTACACCTCAAGAAGTTCAGACGTATTAATTTTTATTCTGAAGAATTTTAAATTTTATAAGAACAATTTTTAATAGTAGAACCTTGAAGGATAAATAAATTTGTATGGCAAACCAGCAAAAGAATTAACCTACTGTAAGAAATATTGATTCCTATGAAAGCACTTATAGGTAATATTTGACCTAGATTTTCAGCAGCATTTAAAAAATTGAATCTGAACATTTTCTAATCATTTTAAATATTTTAAAACGTCTTGAACACTATAACTAGACTGCATAAACATTCTTTTATGATTACTTAATAATTCTTTTATGTTCTAAATAATTAAAAAGTATAATAAATAAAAATTAATTGTTAATATACTAAGTGCTCTAAAAAAGCTATTAGCAGTTATAAAACTGTAGAACATAAAATAATTTCAATTGTGTTAAATGAAATTTACTATGTTCACAATGAGAGGACTTATTATTTCAATTATTTAAGATACATATCGGTAATAAAGTATGTTTTTAAAAGTAAAATCAAATATTTCAAATACACATATCGTAATAACACATTTTAAAAAGCATGGAATTTATATTGAATGCCCTGTGTATATTGAATGAATTGTGTTTTGTAAAAGCAAACTTCTCAATTTCTAAAATATAAAACCCAATATGGATAATTAACAAGATGTACACATTTGATCGATTACCTTTTACATAAGACCACAATGTTTGAGAAAGCACCAAACTATAGGTGTATTGAAATACAATTAATTGTATTGTATACAATAAAATTCCCAATTATTTCAAGCAAATTGAAAATTTTAATATATTTAAAAAGGTGTTAACAACATATCTGTTGGAAAACTGTTTTTATTCAGTAGGAGAGTTTTGCAGAAATAAATGGATTGCTTGAGGCATTTTTGGAGGTGTAGTTTCTGTTTAAAAAAACTTTAAATAGCATGTCTTTTGAAACTTTAGTATTGTAGTGTTAAATGTTTTATGTTTGTTATTGAATGTTTGTGTATTGTAATATTTTGTATTGCATTGACATGTCATCCGGCATTGGATGTTTTTCCTGTAAGTGCTGTATTATGGAAAATAAATATAAACAAAATTGAACTTGGGCGAATGAGTGGGAGAAATTGCTACCTTACATGCATAGTGAAAAAAATATTTATTGGGAGCTTCCTATGAATTTTGTTCCTTGTTCCGGGAACTGCACCAAAAATTCCATTGCACAGGATTATAATAAATGTAAGCCTTTCGAATGATGTAACTCACAAATTGTGCTCGGGCTTATGAGTGGTAGTTTGCAATTTCCTCACTCTAATTTTGCCATTTTGGGTTGAATCAAATAGGCCGCCATTTTGCGTCGATTTGAAAAATAAAAAATCTGTATCTGAATAATCCTAAAAGGACCCTTTCACAAAAAATTCAGCAATTTTGAAGCATATTTACTACCACTTTTGAAGGAGGGAGGGGAACAAGTAACAACTTATACTTAAACAGGGTGGTTGATATAAGTGTGCCAGTTGTTTCTCTTAAAATCTATCAGAGCTATTAAAAAAAGTTAAACAGTAACTCCCCTGGACTTTTAGTTCTGTTTAATTTGGTGACTGAAATTTTTATCTTACCCGCTATTTTTCCAATATTTCGGTTAACGTTCAAATTTCTTATGAAAACCCCTATTTTTTATGATGGATTTGGGTTTTGCATGCAGTTTAAGACTTTTTTATTCTTGTTGTTTTTTTTTTATAAACTTAACCGTTTAGCCGCTAGGAGCACTGAAAGTTTCAAAAACTCTCATTTCAATAATTATTAAAGAAGCACGTTTTACCATTTGCAAAAAATAAAATTTTACTCAAAATGCAATATTTTTTACAATTGAATGTTAAAAAGCTGTTGCAATTTCACAAATACTTTATTTTATACAAAAAACTTAATTAAATTATTTAAATAAATCAATAACGCAACCATTGTGTATTGTGTAAGTGCAAGTACAGCTCGCTACAGTATAACAACAGTAACACATGACTGGTTACTAGGCAATAACCAGCTGTTTCATTGTTGCAAATTTTCACTTTTGTTTTTTCCTCGTCTAACCTAGTAATTTTTTTTACCGACATTAGAACTGTTAACCAGCGTTTGTTGTAGTTTTGAATAACAAATTTATATTAGTTTTGTTTCATTGTAGTTCATGTCTACTTATGCACAAATAGGGGTTTCCATAAGAAAGTTGAAAGTTGGCCGCCATATTGAAAAAAAAAAAAAATGGCGGGTAAGATAAAAATTTCAAAGTCACCAAATTAAACAGAACTAAAAGTCCAGGGGAGTTACTATTTACCTTTTTTTAATAGCTCTGATAGATTTCAAGAGAAACAGCTGGCACACTTATATCAATTGCTCTGTATACTCCACAAATCCCTACCCAAAAACGATGAAACCGTCTAACTCTGCCATTTTGAATTGGATCGAAAAAACAAAAAAATGTGTATCTGAAGAATCCACTAGGACTCTTTCACCAAAAAATCAGCAATTGTGAAGCATATTTACTACCACTTATCAATCCAGGAATAAAACATATATATATATATATATATAAATGAATGAATTTTGGGTATCGTCTCCAAATGGTCTGAAACGTAAAGAAATGAAGTCCTACCAACCATATTCAAGTTGGGTCGAGTGTAAAAGCTCTTATTTTCTTCAAAAATTCATCTAATAAAAGCCTTGGTATTATTCTAATATCTGAATTTGTACCACTTTATGTGTAAAATACACTTAGTAACTTTATTGTTCTACATAATACACTAATCCAGTTTAAGATGGTGTGAATTAAGTTGTTATCATACCGGTTTTACATCCCACACCTATCCCAAATGCGTATGTGGAGCTTTAATAGAAAATATCTAAAAAATAATAATCAAAATAGTAAGTGAACTTTATTTTTTCCGTGTACAAGCAAAATGTGAATAAATTTAAACAATTATTATTTATAAATACACTTAAGGTTTCTTACATCTATCTACACACTGCTTATCACATTTAGCCTTGCAAGCGGCGTACTTCCCAAAACGTCCATCCTTTGGAGGACTTTTTGTTGAAATTGAAGTGTCTGTAAATTCTGTAGCCACTGTGCCCTCCGTTTCCTTTGAAATCGAGTTTAATTCCGATGTCTCTGTGTCCTCCGGTTCCATTGAACTCCTTTTTTTTGGGCAGTTTAACCGGGTAACGTGCGGTAAGCTGACGTCAAATGGTTTCCTGACTGTGCTAGATCTGTACGAACTGCTTTCAGCCGTGCTAGTGGA
>JAGFPH010007821.1:36669-55415 GCA_018207615.1 Philaenus spumarius | reverse complement strand
AAAATACTATTGTGATGCTTAAATATTCCAAAATGGCGTCTGATTTTCATGTTTTGGTTATACAGGGTGTTCCAAGAGAAAAAAAAAATCATTTAAACTTAGATCCAAACGCTTCGTTAAAGAGTTACGGCTTTTGGAATGTGTGAACTTTATTTCAGCTCCAAAGGATGAATTAGTGGATCAATTTATTGGTTTTAATACTGTTACCAAAACGTAATTTCCAGTAGTAAACATTTTGTAAATACATTTTTATTGAAAAACAAACCACCACAAATTCTGAAAATTGCAATCGAGGTAACATGTTACATTTTGTATACACTTTATTTACATCAATAATTTCTCTACTAATTTTGTTATAAATGTCTTTGTACAACGACTATCGAACGAAGTTACAGTCAAAATTTAACAAAATGCTTTTCAGCTCCAAATTTAGTGTTTTCACCCAGACTTCTGATTAACTATTTAAGATACAGTTCTGGTACCTGTTTTATTCAAATTTTCAGGTAAAAATTTAAATTAAACCACTAAATTTACCCATTAAATTTACGATCGTAGCTTGGATTAATCTAGATATCAAATTCCGTGGATCGTTGGTCTCTGACGAATCGTTTTCATGCCTAGTCTACACCAACTTTTAAAATTATTTTAGTGAGAGGAATACGCCTGTTACTTGACAGCAGATTTCTCCCGAATCTCTCTAATTTAAACACTTCCATAAAACTTGCAATAAATCGTCTCTCTTCGAATGCACTACAATTTAAATTCAGTAAAATCTATAAAAATATCAACAATATTTATTTTTAGTGTTATTTGTAAAAATAAACAGCTGATTTAAAGCAGAGTAACCAACTTCCAATGGTTACCTTATTTATTTTTCAGAGTAGAGATTTATATATCCAATTATTACCTTGCTTTTTTCACAGTAGTGTGATATATAGTAAATCTTTTTAAGTCACCCTGTATGATACAGAAGACTCAACTTGGTACGTTTTATTGTGTGTATTTTAGTCTTTTTATTTTTGATCCTTAACATCTTTTATTTCCTTACTATTCCACTTACACACTTTAAATTAACATCAATCAATGCCGTCGCTCTATGTAGCTAATAATATTTTATTGTATGTTCATTTATTTTTTTAAATTATTTGTCAGAGCTTATGTTCTCAGATAGTTGTCGGACAATTGTGTTTCTTCTATAATAACGTTTAAGAATTATGGTACTTGTTTCACTGTTATCTCTATTTTATAGACTTTTTACTGTATTAAGAATTTAAAAAACTAGTAACTTTACATACACCGACATTATTAAACCAATACTTGCTGGCTTTATTTCTTGATGTTTCTATTTTTGTTCAGTAACAGATCCATTAAAATCTGACTATTAAATTTTGTTTCATTACGCAGGCACTAAGTCGCATCTTATAAGCCAACTGAAATTATATTTTACTTTAGCTTTGAAAAACATGATTTAACTTGTTTTCTCAAATTGTTATGAACTATTTGAGCAGTTCAATCACCCGGTGTACGTGTAGGTAGCTCCCTCGGTAGTCGAGAGTTTGGGTGAAAGTGTAGGGTTTAATAGGTCCCTGTTGCTACATAGATGTTTATCTCTATTTAGCTGCCGGGCTTTGCTGCCCAACGATTAACTGACGTGTATTTTTTTCTTTATACCGTTTCTAAACCGTGCTCTGTTGTGTAGTGTTGTAGGCCTACATAGGTAAAATTATAAAGAGTGAATCACGAATATAGCTTTCATATTATGCCTGTAGTCTTACTGGATTGTTAATTATTATAATAGTTAGTTATAATTACATTTTTTTATGGCGTTGCTGTCGAACAATCCTTATTAATTATATATCTTGTAGTTTTTTCTTTTTTATATGATGCGTTTCTACTATTTATAAGTGTCCTAGTTTGCCTTGTGTCGTGGAATAGCTATTATGTACATTTGATAATGACTGGTAAATAGGCGAAACGCGTCAAGTAAATAAGTTGAAACTACAAGCTATATAATTAATAATGATTGTTCGACAGAATCACCATAAAAGATAAAAAATAAAAAGGTAATTTTATAACTGTTGTAATATAGTTTTTAGTTTTGCTTTCAAGGGCCACTAATAGTTACAGAAACATGTAGATTTCGTTTTTTTTATACATGTACACAGAAACATTTTTCAGGACTGCTTAGAAATTCAGGACAATTCGACAATACCAATGTAATATGGATAAAAATCAATTTAGAGGGTTTTCAATTTTGTTATACCTCACTACGTTCGATTCAAAACAAATTAGTGTAACCCTATTTTAGATTCAGGTATTTTAAATATGTTTAACTAGCCGGACCCTAAGCTGACTAATAAAGAAGAACTATTAGGAATGACGGTCATTCAAGTAACACTTTCTCCTCTTGCGCATTCAGACAATATTGTGCGTTCGATCACTATCAGCGAAAGTTAGTGCCAACTTGTGTCAAATAAAGGGAACATGCTGTAAATATACAGGCACGGTTAAAGCATCTCCAAACCCATTATTATTTTAGGGTTCCTAGTAATTTTAAAGAGTATAATGTTATGTATTTGTTTTGGCAATAGTTATTTAATGTAAGAATATTAGTGCCATATTTCGCATTGTTGAGAATTTCTTAACACAAGCTAAGCATTTATTTTCTTTAATAACCCGTTGTCGTTCTAAAATGAAATACACTTTCAACATACAGTACATTGCATCTTAAGTTTACTAGATAACATAACCTCGTAGCTTGTATTTACACGTAGTTGAAGTACCAACTGTTGCATCATTTGCTTACTACGGTTAAGAGCATTGACATTCGTAAACAAACGCCAAGTTTCTAGATTTAACGTAACTATGCCTGGTTTTAGCCGAGTGTCGGATCATTTGCCCAACTACGTTTAATATTAACGGTCGTCAACTAAAAGAAAAAGTCATTAAATATTTAACGATTTGTTTATAAGTTCGAAATTACTTTAAATAAACATCTTAAAAAGTCTCGTTTTTATTTATTTCGCATAAAGTACAGTGCTAAATTTCCTATTTTACTACGAAGTTGTTTTGTTTTGTTGTACCCTCGATAAACAAAATACTGTATGTTATGTTGTTTCGACCGTTTAAATGCCACGTTATTGAAGAGCTGTGTGTGTGTGTGTGTTGTTGAAATTAGTGTACTTGTTGCAGTAAATGGTGTAAAACCGCGTTAACCGATCTCAATAAAACGTTCAATAATTAATATTACAAGCTAGTAAGAGTTAAGGGTCGGCTCTAGTAAAACAGAAAGCAATCTGCAACTCCAGCGCTTCACCCTATAGCGGCGGTAGGTTACGGGGACATTGCTCATCCTAAATCCATTTAAAACCCGCAATTGTTGAAATAGCGTTTAAAAAAGTACCAAACTCTTATTGACGAAATTCTTCATGCGAATGGCTTGGTACTTTTTCGTTACAATTAATAGTGACAACATAAAAAAATATTAAAAATCAATGTTTTAAATTGTTAATAAATATTAAACAAAATATTTTTCTTAGTTTTTAAAAAGCCATTTGCACGCATATTGACCATAGCTTTAAAATGACATATCGTTTATAATTTTCCGATCAAAAATAAAGGAAAAATTTTGGATTTTAATTTAACATTGGTCTTATGGAGTGTCAGCCAACATGGCCGACAGCTAGAGCCGACCCTTAAGGCTCGGCTCTCCACATTCAAAACTACGATATTAGGTACCAATTTCAATGTTATATAACCAAAACATACCTTCACTATTAAGCATATTTTTGTGCTGTTTTTGTTAAAAAACGAAAGCTGTATTTTTTTCTTAAAGTAAAATAGATTGTGGGTGTTGATTGCTAAGGATTTATGAAATATCTCTTTTTGCAACTGAGTAAAAAATTTATAAAGTTTACTATTTGTTACTATTTATATCATACGTTAATGAAAACAATAAAACGGTTTCTGAAAATGTATTCGGCAATCAACATCCGCATATGACAGTACTTCAAAATGAAACCAAATTTTTAAATTTATTCCACGAATTAACGGGAAAAAATGACTTATTCTGTAGCATTGCTCTTATTGGAATAAGATTCAATATGGCGGGCAGAGAAGCGCTCCCTTAAGTGAATCGAAGGTGTAAACGATCTTTATAGTCTTTTTTTTTCATACTTTTCGTGAAATTAGTTTAGATCATTAGTCTGATATTTCGGACTGACGAATTTAGTGTAATATTTTTTATAAATTTCAATATATGAGCGGGGGCAGTCATAAAGTTAAATGCACGCACAACTGTTCTTTCTCAGTACAATATGACATCATGTTAAATAATCCAACCTTTGGATCGCACAATATTTGTTTCAGAACGATAAAATGATTAAAAGAGTCAATATTTCTGCCATATTGATTTTTTCCTTGTTTTTACAGCCGGGTTATTCAGTTACCATTGTAACATGTTCCGTGTAATTAGACATTGAACGCATTTGTTTTACTTGTCCTGTTATTTATTTTGCTGAATGAATTTACGCCTTTAGATACTTCTCAAATGTGAGACGAGCTAATCACTAAAATAATTGACCGAGCGAAGCGAGGTCTCCGTTTTAGCTCGACCGTTCGGCATTTCGTCTGTGTGTCTATCTGTCTGTCTCACGATTACGGCCAAACGCCTTGACTGATTCTCATGATTTATTGCATGAATATTCCTAGGCATCTAACGGTATCTTATCTCTAACGGTAAGCTCACAAAATGGCCGCTAACTTCAAATTTGTTAAAAATCGTTTTTGTATTTTAACCATGATTTTATACGTTTATTTTTTAGATATCTTCATAAAACCTTATAATTTTATGGAAAGAGAGATAGAGCGCAACCTGCTGTCTTGCTCTTTCCTGCGCTACATCAGTGTGGCCGCTGTGATTGAGAGTGCTGGAGGTGGAGCCGAGATAAGTATCCCGATTGGCGTTGCGTCGCATTTACTGAGTTGTAGTAATGAATACTTAAATGTAAAGAAGCTCAGATCTTATGGACTCAATTCTAATAGATTTTTCTAACTTGAAGTTGTAGTACAGCAATGAACCGCGACGCAGCGCTAGCAAACCATTTTGTGCGTGGTCAAGAGCGAGAGAGTGCGACATACTAAATGTCGCTCTCGCTTTGTCTGGTCGCCATGTACCAGAGAGAGAGAGAGAGAGGAAGAAAACATTGTATTTCGCACTCTCTCGCACTTCACCGCTAGTTATATGGTTTGCCAGAGCTTCCTCGCGGTTCATTGCTGTACTACAACTTCAAGTTAGAAAAATCTATTAGAATTTAGTACACAGGACCTGCGCTCCTTAACTTTTAAGTATTCATTGGTTGTAGTCCTTTAAAACCATGTCTGTTGTTTCAACGAGCGAGGTCTACTGTTCACAGAACTACTAGTTTAAACAAACTGACTTTCAATAGACTCCATTCTATACCTTCTACAACAAATCAATGTTTCGACAACTACTAATGTAGGATTTATACAAAAGTATAAACATAGGAATTGTACTTATTTTGGTTTGATGAACCCTTGTAAGATCACTTATTTGACAGTCATTTTCCTCCGGAACGGATAAAGGTTATCACGATCCAAAATGAAATAAAGGGCTTTATTGGAGGATATTAACACTATTTTTAAGTATGATATGCACTTTTGAAGATATTCTGAAAAATGTTGCCCAAACCCACGTTCCCAGCCTTTATTTCTGAAAGCACTGCAACTAAACAATTTTAAAAGGTGCGGTTTTAGAGGTACTCATTTAAAACAATAAAATGATCTTATATGCAGTTTCTGTGCATAGGCTTCGTTTTCCTTTTTTTTTTACCACAAACGCGTTTGAGAGTTTTACTCCATCATTACTATTGTGGCCGCAATACATTATTAAAAAATCATACAAACACAAACAACACGTAAGGTGCGCACCCAAGGCGACTCTATTCCATAACGCGTTAGTGGTTTAACAAAAACAAACAAAAGAAAAAAAGTCAAGTGACGAAAACTGGATGTAAAATATATGAGTAACTTAGTATTTATATTTCATAAAAAATGACTTGGATACTAAAACTAAAATGTAGGTATAGGCCTACTCCTTTACTTTACTGGAAAGCTCTAGCGGATTAACATGCTTACAATAGGCGGACTTTTGTTAATAACAGATAAACTAAAAAATCAAGGCGTTTGTTGGGGTTGCCTCCTATGAGCGCCCTGTCCTACGAGCGCCATGTCCATCTAGCGCCCACTCTCGGGTTGACGAGGGTCAGAGAGGGGTTGACAGGTCTAGGAGCTATCCAACGAGCGCCGCATTTCTGTGTTACCCCCTTCGACCACCTGTACTTGTTAGTATTTACTGATCGATGAATTGACACGATCAGTGACATCGAAAAATATTCCTTAAATATGACCCATATGCTTGTATTTAAAATCTTTCTTATAGATAATCGCAACGATATATAGTTTATAATATTACAGTAACGTTATTTCAATAGCCGTTGTCGGATTTGTAAAACTAGAACTAAAAAAATGATAAAAATATAACAAATTATTTCCAAAAATATTCTTAAACAAAATACCTCCCAAATCTTTTATTTGGTATTTTACCAGGTGCTATTTACTGAATCACTGCTTCTAGTAAGTTGTAGATACCTAAATATGAAACACCTCAATTCTGTCCTAAATTAAACGGTAATTTTTGTAAGCAGTGCCATACGTGTTATAAGCACGTGTATAAACAATTTAATATGCCAGTATTAGGTCATGTCCCTCAAAAGGGTCGCCGGAATACTCCCCCCCGGAAAACTACCCCCCCCCCCCCAAGCAGGTTCCTACGTCATTTTGACGTCAGAGATCAGGGGGGGCAGTTTTCCAGTCAAGCACACTCAAGTTTCGATATAATTAGAATAAAAAAAAAACTAGAGGACTAACCTAAACTGTTTAGTCACAGTATGTTGCCGATAACAGGATAATTGTAGGAACCTGCTTGGGGGGTAGTTTTCCGGGGGGTAGTATTCCGCATCCCCCTCAAAAGCGGATTTAATATTTCTAAATATAACTTGAATAGTTTAAAGAAAATGTCAACTTTAATACCTCTTAAATATTCTATTAGTGGAAGAAAAGTGCGAAAAGGTTCATTGTTAGCGCCAGCCAGGATTGCGTGCCCACTTATAATCAAAGGCACCTCTAAATCAAGGTGGGCCTGTCACGAATCATCGCACATGGTATACTCATGCTTATATTACGTTTAATTTAGGGTTTTATAACATTTGTAGCTGATTTAGGGGATTCAAATTTAGGTCAGAAGTAAATACTACAAGAAGTACAGGTGGTCGAAGGGAGTGACACAGAAATGCGGCGCTCGTTGGAAAGCTCCTAGACCTGTCAACCCCTCTCTGACCCTCGTCAACCCGAGAATGGGCGCTCGTTGGACAGGGCGCTCGTTGGACAGGGCGCTCGTTGGACAGGGCGCTCGTAGGACAGGGCGCTAGATGGACATGGCGCTCGTTGGACAGGGCGCTCGTAGGAGGACACCTTTGTTTGTCGCCATTCCGATATAATAAATATATATTTTGACTTACCGTCTACAATATTCAATTTGCTGTCGTAATACGACGGCCGAGCGGCTGAAAAAAACCGAACGGCTAAACAATTTTTCTTGAATCATGGCTAAGAACACTTTCAATCAAGTCATCTTTCTAACAAAAAACTAAATCAAAATCGGTTCATCCGTTTGGTAGCTACGATGCCACACGTCGTACACACAGATACACACGTCAAACTTATAACGTCCCTCTGTATTTTCTGTCTTACTTGTTTAGTAATTCTGTGTTGGGAGCCGTTCCACTACAAGACGATAATTTGTCTCCGCCATGGCTGTTGGTTTGTCGATTTATTAGATACATGAAGTGTAAATGCGTCGTTGTTTGTTATCAATATAATTTTAGTAGCACTCGGAACAGCTGACAGTTCTTGGCGAGCGAATTAAACTTGCACATCTCCAGTTATTTAGGCGTTGCTGATGTATATTTAGAACAACAATTTCAAATATTTCTATTCGGCTTTAAGGTGAAGATCAAATACAATAAACGGTACCAGGAACTGGCACATACTTTCTCACAAATACATTTAAATTACTAAACAGATTCACTGTGACTTGTAGGGTGGTGTAGGAGAGTTTTTTTATTAAAGTTGGAGATTAACTAATAAATATTATTATTATTATCTAGAGAGAAAACTATTCGATCGATTTCGAAAAAATTTGCACCAAACACGTCAATTAGGTCTTCATAGATGCACGTAAAATGGTTTTGAAATTTTTTTTAAAACAACCCGCTTTATGGCCAAAAAACCCCCAAAAAACAGTTATTATTATTATTATTATTAGCTAAACGAGAATTTTTAGAAAGATACGGGTTTCTGTATATGGTAGGGCACATTAAAGGCTACAAATAAGCCAAATTTCATAAAAATCGTTAGAGCCGTTTTTTTATAAAAAAATAATAACTGATTTTTTGGGGGTTTTTTGACCAAAAAGGGATTTGTTTTTCAAAATTGTTCAAAATACTTTTTCGTGCATCTATAAAGGCGTACTGGACATGTCTGGTGCAAATTTGGTTGAAATCGATCGAATAGTTTTATCTCTAGCTTTGTATACTTTTATTAAAGTAGGCGAATAACTAATAAATATTATTATTATTAGCTAGAGAGAAAACTATTCGATCGATTTCGAACAAATTTGCACCAAACACGTCAATTAGGTCTTTATAGATACACGTAAAAAGGTTTTGAAAAATTTTGAAAAACAACCCCCTTTATGGTCAAAAAACCCCCCCAAAATCAGTTATTATTATTATTATTAGCTAAACGAGAATTTTTAGAAAGATGCGGGTTTTTGTATATGGTAGGGCACATTAAAGGCTACAAATAAGCCAAATTTTATCAAAATCGTTAGAGCCGTTTTTTTATAAAAAAATAATAACTGATTTTTTGGGGGTTTTTTGGCCAAAAAGGGGGTTGTTTTTCAAAATTGTTCAAAACCCTTTTTCGTGCATCTATACAGGCGTACTGGACATGTCTGGTGCAAATTTGGTTGAAATCGATCGAATAGTTTTCTCTCTAGCTTTGTATACATACAGACATACAGACATACATACAGACATACAGACAGACATTTTGTAAAAACCACTTTTTTGGACTCAGGGGGTCCCAAAACGGATATTTCCACAAAAATCTCAACATCGATTTTTTTTGCGATCACTATACTTTCTCTATACTATATAGTATAGTGAGAAAGTAAAAGGTTACATATAGTAATAATTAATAACATATATTTAGCAATTTAAAGAAACTGTTACTTTTCTACATATTTTCATTACTTTATGATTGAAGTAAATTTTCTTGTTTGCTTTATTTTAAGTTGTTAAATAGATTATGTACCCAAGTCACAATAACGATTTGTTGCAGCGCTGTAACCGTTTGTTATTTTTGTTCCAGGTAGGTCAAACCGAACAGCTGACTCTCTGAAACCGGGTATCACTGATAAGGTAAAACATTAAACGTGTTTAGTGTGCTAAACTCGACTTGTTATCAATGTTTGTGTAAGATAATGCATTGGATCGTTCTCATGGGTAGGAAATTACATGAAGTCAGACAGTTTGCTTTTAAATGAACACGATATACCGATGCAGGGATTAAGTAAATTAAAATTAGAGATAGTTTATAGTTATTAACTGAATATGATATGGATACAATATTTCCTCTCTTAAATAGAAAATATGAATTATATTGAACCAGGATCGGGGATACCCTGTTTGCTCGCATACCTTCCTATATTTTATATTTTATCTTAAAGCTAAGATGGTAAATAATAGAATAGTCTTTATTTTGAGCGACGTTAGGACCATCAGATCCTCTCTTACACTTAACCCATACACAATTAAATTTTTTATACATATTGACATACTTAACTTAAGCCTAAAACAAAACAAAAATACACAATAAATACAACGAAAAATGCACATAAAAACACAAGAATTAAAAAAGAAAACTCCTAAACTAATACAGTTTCTTAAAACTTACAAAATAAAATAGCCTAATTTTAAACATATTTATTGAAGTAAAATAATAAACTATTTATAACAACATTCAAGCGCACATTCATACATCACACAATATAAATAACAAAATTCCCTTTAGTAAACAGGGGAAACCCGTGCGTGCTCTGCACGTCAACCCCGTTGGAAACTTCTATACACATAATAATGTTATCTTTTCTTCATAATAAAGGTGTAGGATTAATAATAACCCCAAAACTAAAGTTAAAGGTTAAAAGAATCAGCAAGGTTCAGGTCTACACTTTAATAAATAAATAAAGTAATACTCTATATAAATAAAACGTTTATGGTATCTTTGAACAACTTAAAATACTTGTCACTCTTTTATAAATATATTTTGTAACTAATTATTATTGCGATCATGTACAACAAAAATTTCGGACCAGGACGTAGGCAAATTCTTTTCAAAATAAGTGTTTACTCAGACAACTTTGAGGGAAAATTAAATAATAATATATTTTCCTTTCAATAATTACATCCCACTTCTGAATAACATTCTTTACCGCAGCAACACGTACATCTTTGTATAAATTGTGTGTTCCGTATAGGCAGAACGATAGGCTACGGCACGGAATGGACAATTCCTGTCTCCCACGATAGGAATTATTTCGAACTCGTTAAAACGAAACATCATTTATTATAACATCGATAGTTCAATAATTGCAAAGCAAACGCATACAACGACTTAGCACTGTAGTTCTTAAAATATTTCGGTTCGAACATTGTCATCAAATTTTCAAGATTTTGAATTTATATATTAGGAAAACTATAAGAGTACTGTAAGCTGCGTAAATGTTGTACATTTTTAGCTCTTTCGATTGAGATTAAAAAAATCGGGAAAAATTCATAAAATTGGAATTTGTATGGCCCCGAATGCTCAAAAAAACTTTCAATGATTGATGACATATCTTGAGGTAAAGACATAAAAAAAAATCAAAATCGGTCCATTAGGAGAGGCTGGGCGATTGGAAACAGGTTTTCGACAAAAATCTTTTAATAAATATAGATTTAAAAAAAATAGATTAGCCTAAAATTAGAGGTATACCTTTTTCAAAATATTAAATCAGCTGTTACATTCTTCTGAGAGTCAGCCTACAGCCAGTTTAGCTGTATAAAGTTGACAGGTAATTATTTTACCAACATTGAACATTTTCTAACGGCTGAACTAATGTGCTTGAGATGCACAAATCTTTTTGACGAATTTCCATTAGGAAAGGTTCCTTCGTAAGTAGACCAATTTCCCAAATTGTTGTTTGAAAGCGTAAAACATATAAATTTATTTTTGGAAAATTGCTAAACTTACGTCAGCGGTATAAACATACAAAATGGCCGCCTCTACAGCAGACTCTTATGTTGAAACTAGCTGACCCGTACGGCGTTGCCCATGGTGGTTGGTATTTTCAGTCTTTTCAACGTAATTGTATTCTTTTTAAGTGTTCAGTCAGTGAGTGGTATTTGGCATTTATATATATAGATCTTAAATAATAAAAGCACTATTGTCATAATAATAAAAGATCTGAAATTATGATTTTAGTAACTTTGATCCCCCCCAAACCCCTCCTAAAATTTCGAAATTTTTCCTACCCTTTCTTAGTCAGCACCTATGGTCCTAGAGGAAGCTACATAACAAATTTCATTTCAATCCGTTCGGTAGTTTTGAAGAAATCGTGATTTAATAACTTTGATCCCCCCAAACCCCCCCCCTAAAATTTCGAATTTTTTCAAACCCTTTCTTAGTAAGCATTTATGGCCTTAGAGGAAGCTACATACCAAATTTCATTCCAATCTGTTTGGTAATTTTGGAGAAATCGTGATTTAGTAATTTTTACCCCCAAACCTCCCTAAAATTTCCAATTTTTTCAAACCCTTTCTTAGTAAGCATTTATGGCCCTAGAGGAAGCTACATACCAAATTTCATTCCAATCCGTTCGGTAGTTTTGAAGAAATCGTTTTTTAATAACTTTGATCCCCCTAAACCCCCCCTAAAATTTCGAATTTTTTCAAACCCTTTCTTAGTGAGCATCTATGACCCTAGAGGAAGCTACATACCAAATTTCATTTCAATTGAGAAATCGTGATGAGTGAGTCAGTGGGTTTTGGCTTTTATATATATAGATAGAAGAAATATCTTTATTCTTTTCTGATTGTATTCCCTACCTCTTTTTCAAAAAATTCAAGTTGTGCATTTCCTCCTCAACTAAATGTGCTCCCTTTTTATTCAGATGTAAACCCCCTTATTTCCTTATTACGTTCTATATTATATTTTCTCTTATACATTATTTATAGTGTGACAATATAATATAGCCTACATTTCTACACTTGACACATTTTGTGCTATATTACTAAAGATGAAATACTGCAAGAAAATAATGATCTCACTTCTTAATAATGATTCAGAAAACTCGAATAAAGTAACTGGCGAGAAGAAGCGTCTTTGAGGCGTTGCTCTCCAAAAATACGTCCTCTTCTACTCCATTGTTTGGTCGATTCCATTAAATTCAATTTCAAAGGTTTGCCGTCAGTTTCTTTTCTTCGTCTAGGTTCTATTCATATTTAAATTAATTAATTAAAGTGTACTTCAGTGTACTGCAGGCTATTGAAAATGTTATGTGTTTCTTCAGTCAGTGTTCTTCAAATTCCCGATAGATTTCTAAAATGTAATTGAATAACATAGCTATAACCAGAGAGGTTATCTAACTGTCTTAAAGTTCATTTAACTGTGGAATTAAATATAAATAATGTGTAAGAATTGGACGACTAAATGGATTGTTGTATTTATGTTTTGTTAGGAAATACAACTTTCGCAATTATGATTCGCAAATTGAAGAAATGTTGGAAAATTATTTTGAAAAATCGTTCGGTAAAATTTGAAAAACTGACTAAATGTTTTCTGACATTAACAATGAAAGTACAAAGTTACATTAAAATCTGTTTAACCAAAATATGTCATTTTAGTTTTTAAATTACTATTCATTGTTGATAGCCTTAGAACTACATATATTTTATATGTATTATTTATATGCTGTCAACTGTAGTCTCTATTTTTACTTTACCTTTTATGTGGCTACATGTTTCACTGCCACAGGCAGCATCATCAGGCCAGCTATCTATGTACACTCAAACACTCATATATACACAACACTTAACGCTTAATTTTACACATATTTTCGTACATTGGTCGTACACGTCAAATAAATAAAATATGTTGAAACATTAATAAATTAACTTTACACTTGAGAGGTACCTAATTTCAGTGTGTCACCTCATTTTCAAACCAGTCTTGTAGGAAGTGACACACTGAAATGAAGTAACTCTCAAGTGTAAAGTTGATTTATTATTGTTTCAACATATTTGATTTATTTGACGTGTACGACCAATGTACGAAAATGTATGTAAAATTAAGTATTAAGTGTTGTGCATATATGAGTGTTTGAATGTACATAGATATCTTGCCTGATGATGCTGCCTGTGGCAGTGAAACATGTAACCACATGGTAAAGTAAAAATAGAGACTACAATTGACAGCAAATAAATAATATATATTTAAATTACTATTGTTGTAATGTTTTCTTGTCAAGATTATCTGAACGTTGATTAAAAAAATATGACGAAAGCATTAATTAAAACGTTTGTTTATGAATGCAATTACATTTGTTATCCCGTCTCAGCTGCTCTCTTCTAAATTGTAAAACAATTTAAAGTACTGTACTCCTAAGTTGATATTATTCATTATATAACATTAGTTTTCCACATAGTTTTAATATACCGAAGTGTAGCTCTCAGTTTGGATCAGAGGGAAGCTCATGTCGTGAACTTAATGTCTTCATCGTGTTCACTTCGCTCACGATTGCCAATTTAATTAAGCAAGAGTTCAAGGCCAACGACAGCTATCTGTAGTGTTGCCATTTAGATTCACAGTATTGCTGTTTTAATTGATATGTAATTTAATTGTCTAATTGTTGAAAGTAAGATACTCATTAGATCAAGTTTTTTTCGAAAAACCTCGCTCGTACATCAGTTTGTTCGACTTCAAACACATTTTTACTTACTCCACCGTATACGTAGTATATGGAGAAAGTATTGTTTTCGTCCAAATTTTCGAATTTGAATTTTTAGTGGAATTATCTGTTTTGGTACTCCCTGAACCCCAAAAAATTGTTTACTGGAATTATCTGTGTTGGTGCTCCCTGAACCCAAAAATATTTTTAGTGGAATTTTTTTTTTTTGGTGCTCCCTGAACCCAAAAAGTGTCCGTGTGTTTGTTAGGATGTGTACAGAGTTAGAGACCGTACCAACGGTCCGATTTTGATGAAATTTGGTATGTAGGTTTAGTACTGGAATATCTCCAGGTGTTTTTTGACTTTTTCCAAATTTTTTATTTTTAAGGGGTTTTACCCTTAAAAATGGCCAAAAAACGAGAAAAATCTAAATTTCTCAAAAACGGCTCTAACGATTTTGATAAAATTTGGCTTCTTTGTAGCCCTTAATGTACCCTACCATATGGAAAAAACTGCATCTTTCTAAAAATTCTCGTTTAGGTAATAATAATAATAACTGATTTTTTGGGGGTTTTGGACAAAAAGGGGTTTGTTTTTCAAAATTTTTCAAAACCTTTTTTCGTGCATCTATACAGGCCTAATTGACATGTTTGGTGCAAATTTGTTCGAAATCGATCGAATAGTTTTAATAATAATAATATTATATTTATTAGTTAATATTTTGAATGAAACTATTATGAAACTTAGTATGGATGTGTATTCCATACATCTAATATGTTCCATGGTATGTCCTACTTTTGCAATTCTAAATAACCACCTCCTATGCTACTCTTGGGAAGGTATAAAGTTTCAACTGGGAGAAAGTATGTGGCAGTTATCTGATTATACCGGACCAACTTTACTTATTTACACGAATATAACGTGTAACTGCAATATTTGGTACATTGAGCTCGGTTTGCGATGGAGTAGGTAGACAAAGCCATGTAAGCTTTCCGAGAGGTGGAGAGGAGAGGGGGATATGTTAATTATGAGAACATAGGTTACTGCAAGACTGATGACAATGTGTGGGAGCTGTGTTGCTGTTGTGCATCGAGTGCAATTTGTATTTCCTGGACAACTGTTGAGAAATATGCTGTGGGAAGTGGGAAGCTATTCTGTAATATGCAAGGTGGTGGTCGGAATAATCGGTGAAGACAGTAGTTTAAAAAAATTTGAACATTTATTAATTGCAGGCTCGTCGCCTGTTTCTGATTCTGCATGAAGATGTATATTTGTTCGTGAACGCACTTGATTTATGCTTGGTAAATAAATTATGTATTTTTTATGAAACCATTTTGACGCAAAATAAGGTCGTAAAGCAACAAATTAAGGGTCTGCTGTAGTGGCGGCCATCTTGGATTTTTATCCCATAAGAGCAATGTTAAATTTCAAACCATTTATTTCGTTTATTTTTTATCCTAAAATTGTTTGCAAGGTCTCATTTTAAGCACAGTCACAATACGCATCCAAATTGCAATTTAGTTTTTTTTAAATGCTTTTGATTTGTTATGTAATTGACATTTTGTAAGTAGAAAGTTTGAATTTTATTCCTAACACAATAAAAAATTAATAATGAAAAATAATTTGCAAGCCGGATCCGAAATTTTATAAAGAATATTCAGGTTTTTTTCCAACACTCGAGTACAAAAGATAGACTTATAAAATGGTTTGAAATGAGGCAATGTCAAAGCGTTCAGCTGCAAGAAATTGCACTGTTTAGATAGGGATATAGTGAGAAGCGCTTTCGTTTCCGGTTGCTTTCTCGTTACTGGAGCAGACCCTTAAGGCTCTACAGGAACGCCGTCGTTGTGGTACTGCTTTTTATGATTTTTCTTTTACGTTTTGTTTTCGTTGCACTGGACCATCCGCTCCCTCAATCACACTCGTTCAACACACGGTTCAGAAATTTACATCCGCCAATCGAAAAACGCTCAAGATACCCCACACTTCAGTGCGTTGCGACTATGCGAGCCAACTACAGTGGTCTCCCACATTGTCCTTCAGCTCGGCATCGAAATGGCAGCCTCGCGGCACGCTTTTGATGTTCGGCGAGAGCGGCGAATGACTACAAATAAGAGAGCGATGATTCAAAGTCGAGGCGGCCGAAAACTTTAAAGACCAGACATGCTTAAACTTTTATATTATTAACTTTTTCTGCATGAAACGTAATTTATTATAATTTGGACCACATTTAGTGATTAATTCTTATCGAATAACTCATTTAATTTCACGATTAATTAATTAAAAAATAAATATCCCAAATGAGAGCACAACACGGAATACATACAATGGCTGGATTTCAGTTGCAAGACTTATCATTGAGCAATGCTGATTGCCGAGTGGTAGAAATAGGACAACCTTATCTATTAATATTATATTTTCAAGTTTGGACCTCGTTTTATTAAAGCGCTACATAAAAGTATTACTTCGTATTTAAGTGAATAACAACAATTACAATGTAACTTTCTTAATTTACATACAGTAATTAAAATGTGTTTGGGTTTACTGTCTTTTACCGAGGATTTCAATTTCTGATAAAGGCTATTGACTAAATAAGAGACATTTTGCCAAGTTTTTGCTTAAAATAGTATGTGACTCTAAACTTTTTTATGTGCTATATACAAGTACAGTACAAAAATAGTTACTTATAGGCATAAATGTGTACTCTTCTTATAAAAGTGAGCATATTATCTGCACCCTTAAACTCAAAAAATAAACGAAAAGGAGGTGTTGTAGAAATGCAAAAAGTGGACCCAACTTTCCACCACTTCCGGTCAGTTCCGGCAGCGTTCCGGTACTGGAAAAATTACGAGTTAACCCCTGGGCTCTGCTCCAGTAAAATAGAAAGCAACCGGCGACTCCAGCGCTTCATCCAAACAGTGGACCTTCTTGCTTGCAGCTGAGCGTTTTGACATTGCCTCATTTAAAACTCTTTTATAAATCTATCTTTTGTAATTGCGAGGTGAGAAAAACTAAACATTCTTTATAACATTGCGAATCAGGCTTGTGGTTTATTTTTAATTATTAATTTTATATTGTGTAAGGAAAAAATTCAAACTTGAAAAAATGTCAGTTACATAACAAATTATAAGAGGATTTTTAAAAAATGTAAAATGGTTGCGTATTGTGATTGTGGTTAAAATGAGACCTTGCAAACGATTTTATGATGGAAATTAAACGAAACAATTGGTTTTAAATTTAACATTGCTCTTAAGGGATGAAAGCCCAAGATGACCGCCTCTACAGCAGACCCTTAAGAAATCAAATGTAGAGGTACAACTTAAATTTGCGTGCCAGGTGTTTTACATTCCAGTTAAAAAACAAATGTAAATTCTTTAATTGTAATCACTTGGAGCAGTTGAAAATTTGAAAACTATTTGATGTTATATTTTACAACTTTTCGGCAAACTCTATTGAAAGGGATAGTTTAGTACTCAGACGGAACGATTGGCATCCATGATTGAACACACTATCTTCTTGATGAAACTATAAAAACGACGAGATAAAATTGAACGAAGAAACCCACTTACAGAAGCTAAACAAAATTACGAGGTTTGATCCCTGGAAAGTGAAATGCGACGGAAATTTACTACCGTGCAATTTGTTTCTTCTTCGTGAGGAAATCGAATTTCCAAAATTGGCATAACTTTATCGATACAAAAAAAGTGTTGCATTCCGAGAGGGGGCACTAAAATTGACAAAAAGCTCCCATGAGCAATCAGCGTTTCGTGCGGAGGCGCCGTTATCTATACGGAACAAAACTTAGGCATTTACTCTGTCCAAAGTTAGAAAGTGTAAAAGTATGTTTGTACGAGAAGCAAACGTTATTTCTCCCCAGTGTAGTGTTAACTGAGGAGAGTGTTATACAGCTGGTCTTTTTATGGAGCTATTGTTTCTTTAACTGGATTCTATAAAGTATAGCATACAATTTGTACGTGATTCTTTTAACCAGATTACCTAGTATAGGTATAGCATTTAATATCTAGACATTTATGAAATCCACCGATTTCATTGAAAGTGTTGTAAAATATAAAGATTGATAACCTAAACCAACGTGTCAAATCAAAAGTGATATAAAAACATTACTTTTTTTTTCATTGACAGCATATTTTTGGTTTATACATTGTGATTCAGGGCGAAACATACATTTCAGGGCGTGTTATACTACTAGTGAAAATAAAGAAAAAAGTTCGTATAAACATAGGTTCGAAAATAGTACTTAGTTTTCCAGTTATCCTCCATTTTTTTCACAAAATATTTAATATCTTTGGATGTAGGAAATATATTGAACGTAAATTTTTTATACATATTTGGTATGGTATCTTTATCTTATAAACTGGATAACTGGAAAACTAAGCATTTAAAGTTAACTGCCATCATGAGAAATGAAGGTCAATTTTTAAAATATAGTTTTTACTACCCAATACAAAGTAGAAATGGTCTTTAATCTTTAGTGTAAAACAAATAGTTTAAAATTCTAATGACGACCTAGTAGTCCAGTCGGTATAGGTTACAACCACCAGTAATTAGCAATACGGCTGAATTTTTTTTTATAAGTACATTAAAGTATGTAGAT
>JAGFPH010007821.1:13964-36569 GCA_018207615.1 Philaenus spumarius | reverse complement strand
TAACCATCGCAGAAAATACTGCCTCTACACAGGCCTACGACAAAAATTAAGTAAGGTTATTTTGTTCAGTCGCACGTAGGCCTGCAATTCCATTTCAAGCAGCCTACACTATGTACAGTACGATTTTTTTAACCGTGCCCTCGGCTCGGCTAGCGCACGGTGGGCTAGCGGTGTAGCGGGGAGGGATTGTAAAGGCAGTTCCACAAACTTCGAATAAACAAAAATGAATGAATAAAATTATTGAAATAAAAACTACTTGAATGAGTCATAGACTACTTGTCTCTTGTTCGAGTATTCGAATAATAATACTGTGGTGTGGTTAAGGTAAATAATGCCAAACACGACCTGGCGGCACGGCCCGGCCAGGTGTAGTTTTAATTGAAACGCACATATTATACCGCTGAACCGAGCAAACCGTAAGTCAAACGAAAACATGTTTCAAATAAAATATTTAATTTGGACCTTTGTCTAAAACTTTCTCGCGAACACTTTGTATCTGACCAACAAATAAAAAACTTTCCAGCGGTGTGAAAATTTCATGTCATTATTAAAGAACATTGTTGTAATATTGATTTTTTAAATATGAAATAGGTTTTGTAATTGATTTTCTTTTACATCATACGAATCGTATGGTTCTTATCTGCGTATCCGTGAAAGTTTCATAATTTTACATCGCTGCTAAGTGTATTAAATGACAGTGTTATTGAAGCTCGGTTTTCGCTGTTTCACGCCGCTCGGCTCAGTTTTCGTGGAGTAGACGGAGCGATTTCTAACGTTATCATCCAGGTTAGTACATCGTGGCCGAGGGCACGGTTAAAAAAATCGTACTGTACAAAGTTGTATAGAGTGCAATTGAGTTTTGCCTTTAGATAGTACAGCCTCCATATCTTATAGATCCACGGAGAAAATTATCATATACCCAGGGCCTGCCATGTTAAAAAGATTTGTCACAAAAATCTGTAATTTAACGGACACTGCTATACCCCGTGCAACCCTTTGAACTACAACGGAGATTAAGACTAGTATACGATGAGGGGGTGCGTCTACTTCATGTGGAGTAGTCGTTCTACTTGGCTCGTACATATTATATGTGTTTGGGGATTTATTTTAACCCGAGAAGAAGCCTTCGCTCCATGAAGTACTTCCGAGAATTATTTCTCCATCATCGAACAGAATTTCAGTATTTCCGTCAGTTCAACGTTTCACAATAACCTGTCGTCCAAAGCTAAGCGAAGTATGCACAACTCATTCGATTGTAATGTCATTGCACACATGTGTTAATATACGACAAATAGTTCCACTAAGTAATCGTACTTAACAGTACCTTGTGAGATGGCACCGTTACTCGAAGGTGGGTTGAATACTGTTAGTTACGTTAGTTGTGCTTGAAGTGGGGAGCAATCAAATATAAACGATGTTTTTAATACAAAATTACTATTTAAAGGTAAAGCTGCCTACAAGATTTACGTAGTGATCTTCATAATTTATAACTATTAAACAAAATTCTTCCATTATTGTCGTAGATCATAAATCTGTATACTACATGTAGTAGAATCAATATAGCAGAACATCAAAAACCGAACTCTATAAAAAATTAATAATGTAGTAAATCGCTATTGCATTATAGTCTCTTAAAATTATACAATTTACTTGTGTTCACGGAACAGCATGTAAATTCTGCTGTTTTCAAGATATCGACTTAAATATTGTTATTTTTTTAAACATGCTTCATTTGCATACATACCGAACATTTCCTTATGACAATAATACTATTAGGGAAATAGGGAGGTAAAATAAAAACAACATTTTCGCTACAATTCATTTAAATCTCATGAATATATCATTTTCGTAAATTCAAATGCAATTCCGAATAAGTTTGTTTTGAAATTCTACTAATAACTAATATGTATAAAATGATAACCAGTGTTTTATTTTATCATCTTTGGAATCACCGAAATATTAAGCAATTATAATTCTTCGACTGGAAATCTTTCAATGGTAGTGCAGGATTTACTTGAATAAATAGTGTTATAATTTTCCTTTGTAGGTGACAACTTATTTCTGTTTTCATAGGAAGAGATGCTGAGAAAATAAAATAATGGTCTTTATTGTAAAATGAATTTAAATTGGGTTGAACATGCCCTTATTTTTTTATTAAATTTAAAAATTAAATAACTAGTTCTAAAAACTATATTATTTTATTCTTACTTAAGTATTTTATGGCTGGCCAGCACAAATGTGCTTTAACAAATAGACTTTACTAGGCCTACTTACAATTTATAAATGTTGTAAAAACCGGCAATATTTTATCTTTATTTTAAAACGTAGTTTAGACATATTTGTCACTATTGATTGAACCATGTTTCCGTGTTTGCCGTGGATATGATCAATCGATAGGCTTGGCATCACTGTAATAGCAGTGCACTTTGTGGTCTCAATCGAAAATAAATCTCGATTGCGAAAATATATACTTTGTGAATCGGAGAAAGTAATGTATCCCGATAGAGTGTTTAACCTGTGTTTATTTCAGATTGTTTTTTATGATTAGTCCCGTGTTCGCAGAACAGTTTATTCCCTATATGTGCACGCAAATCCTGTACACATTTAACACCTTCGTTATCAGGAATTATATCGGTATTTTAATTTGAATGCGGACGTGCATAGTTAGGCCTACAGTTCATTGTAGCATTATACAAAATAGTTGATGTTTGGTCTCGTTAGATAGTACCAGATCTGACAAGCACATAATAAAAGTCTGTAAATTACAAACTCGATCTTATTATTAAGGTAGTGTTGTTAAATAATTTCTATACCTTTGCGGATATGTAATATTTTATTTGGAAATTTGAGTGAAATAAACTGAAAACCAAATTATTTTGTTAAATTTTTGCTTAACAACTTCCTGCCAATTAGACTAATGAAGACTGAGAAGGCATAACTTACGGAATGGACGAACACTCCCGTTGTTATAAAAATAAGTCTGACATTTATTGTAATTCATTTTTCGAAATTTGTTCCTTTGTATAAATATCTCGTATGTAGAAATTACGGTTAGTTGGTTTTAATGGTTCATCTGAAAAAGGAAAAGTCTATCAATAGTTTTGTTGTAATATTATAAAATAACGCAATCGAGAACATTGCACAATTTTGCTTCTATGTATTTTTTTAAAGCCACTAATGTGAACCCAACGACATCAAATCTTTTTTAAATCGCGTGAACTGTTTACAACTTGAACCGCGATCCCGCTTTATCCATCTGTAATTATTTTTTACCTTGTGTAAGATTAGTTGTGTAAATTATATGCATTGTTTTGACATCTTGACAGAGAGTACTGCACATGAAACTGCCAAATTAAGCTTACGACAGGACATAACATGGATTCCGGAGCGTCCAACAATGGGGACTCTGTGGGCTGCATCTTAATGCACCGTCACACAGCTCAGATATGAAGCATCCCCGCATTCCTGTCCTTATTCGATATTCGTCAAGGTCGTCTACTCCTCCTCCTCCAATAAAACAGAACCGCGTATTTTTATAGACATGGAAACTTGGAGGGAGATGAGACTCTACTTGCCACACGAGATCCACTCGTATACGTTTAGCCCGTTTACAGTTTAGTTGATAGCATGGGCCTTATGGAGGCTTGCCGTGCTACTACCTGACCTAACTACATCGGCTCCTATTTACTACCAAATTGAATTATGAATATTCTTGTCTCAGTGTTTAAATAAAGATCTAAATTTCTTGATTTCAGTAACGTACCTTATGTTTAAGTAAACCCCCATTACATATTCCTAATAACTAGTTTAAATGAGTGTTATGAGGTTGTGATGTTTTCATGCGGGCTACTAGTGTAAGATCTCTGTTTCAATACCAAGGACAATGCCTGTCCATGCTATCAACTAAACTGAAAACGGACTATAGGATAGGCAGTTTGATGAGTAGATAGCTTTGTAGTAGAGTTAGAAAAAGGATTTCATGTATGTAAACAATCGCAACATGTAAACAATAGTTTTTAATTTTGAAAATTAGACATCCGGGATGAAGAGAGCGATTGCCTTGAATCATCTGTGAAACTAATGCCGTAAATTAAAATTTGTTTTAACTTCCTCAACATATTAAATAATGAAATAAGTATAGTGTAGAAAATTATAGCTCCGTTTTGAGATTGTATTCGCGAAAAATAATAGTCACAAGTTATAGTACACATTGAAAGTAACTTGTGAGACGATATATTTGATAGATCAAAATTTAAACGCAAACGCAGATCTCTCAAATATTACTTTTATTTACTCAAACGCGTGTCGACAGATTCGTCTTCTTCAACGATATACGAACTACTGTAATCAAACTATAACTCAACTAGGTATGTAAAGTAAACGTAGGCCTTCACAGTGTATTATATCTATTTGGGTTCATCTTCCCTTAACTATCGTACCTAAACCTACGACAATATAAAATACTGATTGCGTTAAAAGCAAAACATGTTAGACTTGACTTTTATACTTAATCAATCCCTATAAAACGTTTGGTTGGACAAAACTACAATGTTAATAAAGCAGTTTATTCATTGATCTGGTTAAACAATAAACTTAATACTATTAATTTACAATCTTCTAGATGAAAGCAGTTACATAATGAAACCATGACGTCATTTCTGCACGCAATCTGTCGATCAATACTTGTTCCAGACCGATCTTCAATGTGTTACTGTGTACTTAATATACAGGCTGTCCCGTAAATAAAGTGCCAAACTTCGGAAAATGGTTCCATGCGTCAAAATAAAGAGAAAATAAAGAACAGATTTTTTCCCCAAAATTGCTTCGATTCCCAGATATTCGGCATTTTGTTTTAATTACAAAACAATTTATATTTGATCGATTGAGTTCAAACTTGGCATGATGTTTAACCTGATGATAACCTGTTTTAAGAAAAATAAATGATTACATCCAATCATGCGTTTAACTTTTAACAATGGCGGCTGTTTGTGAAATTTTCAAACCTATATTTCTCAAAAACAGGACATTTTAACAAAAAATGTCCTTCACATTTTTTGTAGCACTTTTAATTCCCTATCGGACGGTGACACTGTCAAAACAACCTGATGAAGGATATTATTATTATTATGCCTTTATTTAGGGTTAAGAGTCCTCTCTTCCATCTAATCCATTACATAAATTACATTAATTTATAAAAAATAACACAAAATTACAATATTAGGCTATAACAAAACACAAACCAATATAAAGAAAATAACAGCAACTAATTAAAAAGAAAAACTAATTTTGCAATTTTCTCAGTTAAAATTTACCTTACTAGAGTTCGGGGAAATCTCCCGTACTGTTGGGAAAATTGTGTGAAAACTGGATCAGTGGTTCTCGAGTAGTAGACAGACAATAATTGTTTGAATTATTATAATGAAGTTTGGTTTCATACATAAAGTTGTAAGAACATTTCCCCGCATACAATCCATATTAAAATACAGTAACTAAATATCCTACAGAACAGAATGGATGACTGTCAAGAGTTCTAGGTACCCCCACGGAATCTTACTAAATGCAGTGTAGACGTTTTTGTGTAACAATGTACATAATTATAAAATTAAAAACATGCTTATCCAATTGACATTTCGTTTTTTAAGTAGGTTAGAAAGTAGAAATTAGAGTCACAACCAGCTAGATGATATGATTTTACAAATTTTCCTGAGGCGTAGTTGTTCTTGTTCGTGTTCCGTGTAGCTATTAGTTCCGCGTTGACACCATCGCCTATGTAGTAATCCAACCCAACCCAAGCCAACATTCTACTCAAACTTTCTGTGTCTGCTATGTATTTACGTCGCTACCAAGTTATACTGCTTTAAATGTAAATAACAATAATTATATAATTTCACAAGTGTGTCTCACAAGTACCCTCATATCCTAACTTTTTTCAGATGTTCATTCAAATCGTGACCACTAAGATTAGAACGGTATAATTTATTATTCTACGAGCTGACTTGAAGTTGCAATGCAGTTGTGGGTTTTTTACAACTTAACTTCAAATATAGTTTAAATGTTACAGAACGTGCATCACTGAAGATTACAACGTTGTCATTGAAACGCGTTTGTGTAAATAATGTGAGTTTTATTACATTAAGTCAGAAGTTGATTTACATGTTTCTTTCTTCACTTTATGTAGGTCAGGTTAGTAGTTTTTTATTGTGTATTATAAGTAGGCCTAGGAAATTTGTATTCTTTGATTATAACAATTTTTTACTGAAAACAAATCTGATTGGCTGGAAACGTCCACATTATAGTGACGTATCAACATTTTGTGAGTAATTGAAGGTAATAGATGTAGGCCTACCTCATCGATTTTTCATGCTAATACAAGTATCTACATACCTATGTAGCCTTTTTCAATTAGGTTTGAAAGTCACATTTCCACAAGAATATAAGTGTCTTTACAACTTTGATTACTACTCTACAGACATCCATTAAAACTGCTGCAGTCAATGAGTTGAACACAAGTATTTACGATGATTGATTGAACCCGTTAACATTTTATCACAATTACCCAATATTTAAGACCATTATCTTTAATCTTATTCAACTATCCAGTTTCTCACGGAGGCAATGAAAGGCTGGTGTTAGCCTTTTACCCTTCTCAATGAATAATGCATTCTCCAACAATCAAGTGTATTGGTGCCGACCAAAGCTTTAAGATTATTGGACGACGTCTAATACGGCCGCGATAAGAATCTCTTCACACGAGACAAAGTAGTAAATGTCAGACCAGTAGTGATGGCTTGCAGAAGCGACCAAACTATTTACTCTGAATTGTTCGTTTCTTAATTTATGTTCCTCTGTCACAAGTTATTTGTCAAATGGTGGTAAATCCGTGGTTGGTGTAGATGAATTGCACCTTGTAGTTCCAGAAACATTCTTACGGCTTCATAAAAGTAAAATTAGTACGATGTAAGCTTTGTTGGATCTTTTAGTTTGTAAAAAAAGTAGGCCTAAATAGTTGTTAGAACGAATATACAAGGTCTGCTATCCTCGTGTGAACGGTAATTGTATTTTAATTGTAAGTGTAAAATTCTCATAACTTTAGGTTAGTATCTGTCAGGCTGTCCGTTTACATTTTTTCCCACGTGTATGTAAGTTTTTTTATGTGAAAACCTGTACTGACGTCATCGCCAGTTATATCATCTGAACAACAATTATGTATACATACAATAGCGTGCTATTAATTTAAATTTAGATGTTATCGACAAAAATTACTTGCATAGTTTACTTTTTTCTACTTTTAGTAGAAAAAGTAATTGCCCGTTTCCATTATTCCAGTAGCACGCCAGTCCAGCAATCCCAACCAGCAATGGATTGCAACTGGAATAATCTAAACAGGCTCTGGGTCCAGTGAGAGATCCATTCCAGTAACTGGATTGGCTGTATACTTTTCGATACAGCGCAAATGGAATCGTGTAGACGACCATTCCAGTGCTGGCAACAGTGTTGTTTCTAGAGGATAGGTGGTTTTTGTTCGCAGCAATGGTGAAAAAGTTAACTGAAGATCAAACTTTACAGGTTGTTACTTTGTGATGACTTGGTGGTCTCCGAATGACTGGAATAAGCTACACAATCACCATTCCAGCCTAGCGCTGGTTTGGGTCGCTGGATTGGCATGTGGTTTATTCTTAATGAGATCATATGCACAGTTTGATATCAATTCAACAACTGTAGTGCACATTTTTTAAATTTCTTCGTCAATAATTATTGATGACGTTTTGCTGAATTGTATTTTTCACAAATGCTTAAACATTTTGTATAGGTTAAACAAATAAAAGAGCACTGTGGTGACAAAATCACACTGATTTAAATAAAAACCCCAAACCACATAGTGTTAAAACCCTCTGAGGATGATGACCATGTCATCAAAATATACATAAGGGTAACATATTAAACATAACTTACAATTTAGTTGTTTAGTTATTGTTTTTGTTCCTTGTTTTGTGGTTCGGGGTTTTTATTTAATTCAGTGTGATTTTGTATAGGCTTTAGATATCCCATGTTTCCTGGCCACAGATGCACTTTAATATTTTGTTATTGAAAAATGTATGACTGTTTGGCAGTATTACAAGGCGCGAAATCTTGTTGGAACACTCAATTGCTTAGTGAAAATTTGTCATGAAGTTGTGTTAGAATTAATTACTGCTGACTTTGAATGTATCTAGCACTTTTCAGCAGCCACAGGTTCTAATGAGTATAGGGACTTCAAATGTGAAACATAGATATGAATGTGTAATTGATTAATTTTAAAATAACGTCAAGGAAGGCGGAGTGTTCCAACAAGATTTGGTGCCATACCATTTTGCCAAAACATAAAAATTATTACAAGTATCGAAAAAATCGGAAATCTTGTAGAATTTTAATAACAAAGTTAGTTTATTATTGATTAAGTGGTTGACGATTTGACCGCAAATTAAATCGGAAACCTATTTTTAAATTTGTGATGTAACTTCTAAGCTACAGCCATTTTATCCAAACAGTAATAAATCCAGACTTTTCTAAACATGTTAAGAATTTTCAATTAGAACATACTGTATTTATATTTTATCAGTAGAAAAGTAGGTACAAAACTAACTGTATATTTTGAAAAAATCAGTAATGTCTTTTTAAATATAAGTGTAAAAGCTACACGATTTTTAAAAAACGTAACTTACACACTTTTGATCGGTTATTGAGCACTTAAACGCTTGGTGATTTTCAAAGAATAAAAGCAATTAAAATTATATGTTCTACCTAAAAACAACTTGTAAACGAATTATTTGAGTGGCATTTTGGAAATGACACCCATTTGCATGCTACTTGTACCCACAGATAGTGAGTGCATTAAATTTTACAAAATTTTACAGTTTATATTTATAGCGTAGCAGGAATTGAGCTGATGACCAGTACGTTTTCAAACGTAGCATCATTTGACAAATAAAACAAAACATAGTTAATAAAGTTTTTAATAATGCATAACTAATTGTTGAATAGAAGATAGAAATATTTATACGAAATGTTTTACCTTTTCTCCACCATTTGATGAAAAAGCTGTTCCCAAGGTATTGTAATGTGTAAAATACATTACGTACCTAGGTCTCATCACATGGGTTCGAGTTGTATAAACATCTGAACCATGATCGGGATATCTGGATCCATGTGAGACACACTTGTGAAATTATATAAATTGTTGCAGTATAACTTGGTAGCGATATAAATACATAGCAGACATCAGAAAATGATTTTATACAGAATGTTGGGTTGGGTGGATTGCATGACACTAGATGGTGTTATCGTGGATCTAATGGTGCAAAATGAATAAAAAGAGTAACTCAGGCAAATATGTAAAAGCATAACATCGTGCTGGTTGTGGCTGAACTCTCCATTTCATAATCGATGTAAAACAGACTATAAAATCGACAAGTATGTTTTTAATTTTGTCATTTATGTACATCGATTACTTCAAAACTCTTGAACATTTTTCTGGGAGATTCCGCTAAACCATACTGACCGAAAACAGTTCTGTATGATTTTTTAGTTACTTTTGTATAAACTGGATTGTCTATGTTAAAGTTTTCTCTTCATTCTGTCTGTGTATTTGTTTATAATTCGAGAACCGCATATCCGATTTTGACACATGTAGAGGAGGGGTTTCCCGTGAAATTTAGACTTTTCGTAGTTTTGACATTTTATGCCTAGGCGAGTAGTAAAAATTCCGCAGTTTGTTGTATATTTTAGATTAAATTATACATTTTTAGTAACTAGCCCAAGTATTTTTTTACAGTGACGTTGTTGATTATTGGCCGCTTTAAACGCTAACAATTGGACCCAGTAATCTTGTTGAAATCTCTCGCGTTATTACCACATTTGTGCTGCTAAAACGAAATAAGTAGATTTTTTTTTAATATTTTGTAGTGGTTAAAAGAACGAAATAAAACTGATGCATTATGATTAAAAAGTTGCCGCAATGGTCCCTTAAATTTTTTACGTTTTAGTTCAAAGCTTCCGAATTAGAGCCTTGTGTGTTTTAAAGCATTTGAAAAAGTACACAGTGAAACATTGAAGACTGGTATAGAGCAAGTATTGACCGGTAGATTGCGTGCACAATTAACATCATCGTTTCATTGTATATATAATTACTTATAGACGATAGTAAATAAATAGTATTAATTAAGTTCATTGTTGAACTAGGTCAATGAAAATGGTACTTAATAAAAGTTATCAGAGTCTATATGACGTTTTGCAAGAGTAAATCCTACACCGATCGCATTTTCAGTAATAGGTTAACCAGCAATATGGAAGTTAAATTCAAATATATGTGTAATTTTATTGCCGACTGCTTCCTAGCTATAGCGTAAAAATTAAATGTTTAAATGTTGTTTAGTTACTAAAGCACTTGTTGTTTTACTTATTTATCGTGAAAAGTTAAAATTAATTACAATTACGAATTGGCGTTATTGTTTTCGAATTATTTTTTTCCACCCTCGGATTCACCAGGTTAAGACTGTGATTTTAGTTACAGTTATCGTCGATTATGTGATGTCTATATTATGTGCTTAGATAGCTTTTTAAACGTCACAGTCGCCATCTTTAGTTATCTTTGAACTGCTGTGATCAGATTATAATTGTTAATGTAAATTCAATGAACAAACTAAGACTAAAAGACTAGAACAACTTTAGTTGACTGTGTGGTGTGCAGTTTTCTATTTCAGTTAGGTTAGGTATTTTGTTTTCTAAAAAACTTATAGACATCGAGGCTTATTTTTTAATTCGTTTTTGTTCTAAATTTAGTTTTACTTGATAATGAAAGCTGCTACTTGCCCTCAAAACTTCATATATTACATTTTCTGTACATAAATACTCGCAAATGTCAGAATAAATAGTTATAAAAAATTTCAAAATGATAAAATATTCGTATGAAAATATTGTAAATACTATTTATGATTGGGACACCTTTCGTACACTTAATTTAGTCATTCTGAGTCTAAAAACATTTGATAATATATCCGAGTGACGTTTCTGACTTTGTAGATGTTGTTCAAACTCTCTCGCGTGTTGACGAAGCAAAAGAAAATAGAATAAAGCTAGGCAGTTTCCAAGTTATTCTCGTACGCTTAGGTTGTATTTAGTTATAGGACGACAGCTGCATCTCAGTGCGGGACGCATTCTTACGTGCGTGACTTTATCGAGTAGTGTATGTCAGAAATAGAGACCCGAACTACTCACGTACATCCACTAAAGTGTTGTAATGATGCTGACATAACTGCACGATTATTCCGGTGTAACGTTTAATGTAGAATATTTATTGAAAATTTGTCAAAGGGGAGATAATAAATTCAGTGATTCTCACGTATTGCCACTTTTTTTAAAAAACAGTATCTTTGAGTATCTTTTTTCAAACTTGAATATGGTACTACACATCTGTGTGAGAGGCACCTTGTTACAATAATATAATTAAAGTAACAGTATAGGTAAGGTCTGGATCCACACAAACAGTGGGCACACTATATTGGATAATATTGCTGAGATTAGAGTTTAGTTCACTTGGATAGGCTGCAACCATGGCTCAGGAAATGGAGAATTTCAGTAAACACAGATAAAACACAAGCCATCCATTTCTCTACCAAGCGTAGACAATCCGACGTGCAAACTCTCAATACATCCCCCATAGCATGGAACCGTCATGTCAGATATCTTGGAATCACGCTTGACTCTAAACTTAACTTGTCCCGTGACGTCAAGCAAGGGCTAAATATGTCCGTGGTAGTCATCAAGGCCAATAGCCTCCTACCCCTTCGAATCAGGCTGTCCATATACAAGTCATACATCCGCCCAGTACTCATGCGCGCATCCCCAGCTTGATATTCTTTTATGTCTGCTGCTTGGAAGACAAGGTTGGACTCCTTTCAAAATAAAACTGTTCGTTGGATTACAAACTCCTCATGGTACATATAGAACGTAACTATCTCTCAAGGGCTCAAAATCCCCACACACAATGACTTCATCTTAAATCTAACAAACTTACTCACGCACAGAGACCAAGGCTCTCACCACAAACGTCTACAACAAACCATCACAGATCCTACACCTCTGCAGGACAAAAGAAAACTTCCCTTGTGTTTGGTTTACGAACCACCATAAGCATAACATAAACATCTTCAGTAAATCTATTCAATGTATAACAATCTCGTTCCCACTCTAAATTTAATCCTCATAAAGTCACGTTTAGTGTCAGACAAGCAGCCATTGTTTTTAACAGACGCTGTCAATCATTAAGACCCTTAAAGTCTTGCTAATTTGACTCTCTCAGAGTTTACAGTTTAAAGGGAGGAGACGCTGGTTGAAAGGAACCAAGAGAAGTAACATTCAGTCTGACAGTCTGATTCTGAGAGTGAACGCGTAGCGAACAGACTTGTAGTTGGTGTTCTTGCCTTCGCCTTATCTCTATGTAGTTTAGAGATCGGGAACAGCAGAGATTTAGAATGGTTTGAATAAACGAAACTTAAACCAGTACACTTTTACCGCCTTTATTGGAGGAATTTTCTCACCACCATCCATCCTGACAATGCATATCCGCTAGAGGAAGACGCCATCTCTAAGGCAGCCGGACGACAGGAGATGGACGCGTCACATCTGTAAAAGCCTGGTGCATTATCACTTCTTCAGCATTTTTACTTTCACCCCTACTTTCTTCAAATGAACATTCATTCCTCTACGTTACGCCTACTACTAAGACATACAAATCGAGGGTAGTAAACCGCGCGATAAAGTCTGTGGTAACCATCTTCCACATGCTTTAGCTACATCAGTTGTGACTTCTCACGTTCTCTCGCAGGATCAAATAGGTAACGAGATTCTCGTGATAAATTAACAGTTAACATTTGCAATTTATAGGTATTTAAATGATATGATAAGTGTATTTTGGGCTTTAAACTTGACCTTTAAGACTCTGGCTAATATTACAACGACTTAACATCAAAATCAGCAAACAAGTTTTTACGTTTCATATAATATGCCAAGGGTTTTATTTTTAATTAATCCATTTTACAGTTTACAATGTTGAAAATCGTAACGTCTTGCTGTACATTACATCTTCACATTTAGTTAAGAGTTTGAAGAAACATTCAAAATTGTAGTCGGCAAAACTTTTTAAATCCGTAATATCTGAGACAGTTTTACGATGACTTTGCTTTGTCCGTACGCAGCATATGTTTCTTGTAACTTTGTACAGTAGTGGTAATACTATTTACGCTAAATAAGGTCTACTCTCAATGATGATTGGAACAGTGGTATACGCCAACGTATCGTAAGAGTTGTACACTATAATGAAATGAGTACGTTTACAACACTTATAGTAGCGTGTAATATGATACAAGCAGGTAATTAAAGATCTATGACTCATTCATTCATAAGCTCGGCCAAAAACTGTTATCGTACGCAAACTGTAAATAAATACAATTATGTGCGTAATCATTTTCACTCCGCTCTGAGAAAATGCAAAGGGGATAAATAAATAAAACCATTGTTATTAACACATCTGATGGAAGTCAGAACTAAGTTTTGGGTTTACACAATTTATTCACAGATGCTAATTTATGTTTTATTTTCGAATTGTCAAGCCGTATTTTAATTTTCATATTTAACTAAATGTTAACGAAATATTTTTTTCAGAATCCGCGATTTTAAGAAAATCAAATGTTTAATTTAATAAATTCAAGAAAACACGATGCAAACAACATTTTGTACATCTGCATTCCAAACCAACAATAACTGTCAAACTTTGAAAGCCCAATTTACTGTCTTTATTTCCTTAAATCCCACGGAGACATAGTTTTGAAACAAAAACGTCCACCGTATTCCATTTTGGATCATGGCCTTCAATTTTCTTTATTACTTTTCACCTTCTTTAATTTACCCTCTGAACCGTAGGAGCTTCTTGGTTTTATTCGCCCCCGCCGCAGATTTAATTCCAGGGCTTCGCTAATGATGTTTTCGATTTGCTTAAGGTGTACATAATCCAGTTGTATTTCCTTTTGAAATTGGGATTTCACCGCAGCTCTTTGTTTGCTTGGCCAAACAATGTTAAAAGAGTTCTCCTTAAGTATTTTTTAATAAATGATAGTCATTGTGACCTAATTTGACAATCATATAAGACAACCAACTTTGATTCAAAAATATATAATATTTTACTTTCTAGGATCGTCGTATTGGATTTTAGTCCTATTATGTGTGCTTTACATAATACGGTTCAGTCGTGTTTGATATAAAGTGTTTTAAAATAGCTTGATTCCAAAAGTATTAGTAAAAATGTGTATTTTAAATTAAAAAATGTAACGATTATTTGTTACATTTTTACAAATCATTTTTTCCAACCCATCCTTATTGAAATTACTTCAATTCGAATGTGCCAGGTTTTGACATAAAAAAGGAGATGTTACAGATTATTTTTAAAAGAAATAGCCAAATTTATATGTCCACTTAAAGGCGCAGAGATGTTGTTATCTAGCAGAATACACTTCTGAAATGACGTTGTATAACACATTATCATACTCTGCCTCTGAACATACCGTCTAGTCCTGCCTATTTTGAATACAACGTAGTCATGAATTATGCAAAACTTTCCTGCAACCTAACAAATCAAATCTTGCGATTACTCTCGGGTCAGGTATGACTCAAGGGTCTGTTCCGAGTCCGATGCTGTTACTTGCACAGCTTCATTTAATATATAAACACTGTATCGTTAGCTTTGTTTATCTAATAACGGGGATCTTTATGCGGTTACACAGGTGGACAAAGTAGCTAAAGGCAAACCGAGTAATAAGAGTAAAAATGTAATTTGTAGGGGTTATCGATGACAGAATAAATTATAAGTCGTGTTATTAAGTATGAACACGAATTTTTGTATCAGATATGTTAAACAAGTACGCAATACTTCTGTTAGTAAAACTAATAGTGACGGGAAACCTGCATAAATATAAATAATTTGATCACGCAGCGTACAAACTCGGCCGTCGGCTTTAGATCGAAGATGTTTCCACGTGGACTTGAACGGGGTACTTTTATGGTATTTTACGTTTTGATCGATTTTGATGGAACCAAGTGAGCTATAAGGTCGTGTGAAAAATCAAAATGTGCAGAATAATACCTTACATTAATTTTTTTTGAATAAAATCTTTTAAAAAATTCATTCTAGTACGGAAAATCTAAACAGATAGTTACTTCCAGTCGAAAAACGTATTTCCGGTTGTTGGATTTTTTTGGCTAACGAACTCGTCCGAGCAACTTAGACAACCATCGTTTGTACCAAATTTAGACCAAATCTGATTCAAAAACCAGAAGTGTGTACGCGTATGCATACAAATTTTAATGATAAGTTTTGGGGCGTTAATGACACCAAAAAAAGAGTTCTGGGGACCATGATCTGTGCTCTTTTGCTACTCCCGACTTAAGGTCTCACCATAAGCGTCATTGCAATAGCTCAGCTTTCCTATGGAAATTCGCTGAAAAGATACGTTAGCATTAGATTATGAACTATCCTGTTTTCGAGTAGGGTGCAATTTTTTCAAAATGCCCAGGAGTATTGAGACGTTCACTACCTGTTCACCCACTCGACAGATTTAGATCTAACTTTGCATCTGTAAAGTGCTTCTTAAATTGCTACTGTTACCTCGTTATTTTAGATACAAGTCGTACGATAAGGTGGTTTTGAATATAATGACTTGCATCTCAACAGCTGTTGCAACGTTGCAATTTGTTAACATTAGACAGAACGCCTTCCGTGGCCATGTCTGACAACCCACAGCACATAGTCTGTAATGATAGGCCTATACTCATTCAAAGGAGTGTTACATTATCTTTGTCAGATTATCTTGACGAGATATTTCTATTATTACAAAACGCATAAGTATTACGTTATGTATTTCACAATACAATACAAGACAAATAAACTTATCGTATGATTCAAAATTATTTTCGTATGTGAGGGCAAGTTACTAGAGAAGACACTTCCCTAATTCTCACAATGGTGGGCGATATCGATTAATGAAGACTATTTTTTTATGTAAATACCTTTTTTGTGTTCTGCTCAACGGTCCAGTAACTTATTTCTTAGTGGGTGACGATCGGTTACTCCTATTTCATTCAGGCTTTGTCAAACCGATTTTCATTTGCATTTGTAGTAAATGGGCGTCAAATTTAAAATAAAAACATTACCCAACACATAAACACACATTACAACACATAAACCATAAAATTCAACACTTAGGACACATCGCACTGTTACTAATTCTTAAAAATAATTAATGTGAATCACGCACTTGTTCATTATTCGGTCAGTACTTACTGTTGTGTAATGTTTTTATTTCAAATTTAACTCGCATTTATACAACTGCAAATGAAAATCGGTTCGACAATGCCTGAATGAAATATGTGAAACTATCATCTCCGACTAAGAAAAAAGTTTCTGGACTGTGAACAGGACACAAAAAAAAGTATTTATATAATTACCAGTCCATAAGGAAAACTAAACAATATTTGTTTTAAGTAGAGAGGTTTCTTGTATGTACGTAAACATAGATAATTAGTGTTGGTATTATTACTCAAACTATAAAAACCTGTACGTGATTTAGTTTATTTATTTTTTATTTTTTGAACAAAGTTTATTTGGCACGTGGTTTACACTACATGGAGTTTTATAATTTTATTGTTGTAATTTCGTAAAGTTTTTGTCGATTAAAATTATTTGTTAAACATATTTTAGGCCATACTCTCGTTTAAAGTACGTTACTGAATATCATTCGTTCAAATTAGGCCGAACCTAAAATTGTGTTGAATTGCAATGTTTCTACCAATAAGTAAATTTTTACAAGTGATTTACTAGTAAACCATCACATTTAACTTGTTTGCTGACGCTTGTTACTGACTTAATATTTGTTACCTAATTAAAATGTAGGTGAATTGTTTCAGAAGTGCACTTCCCCAATAAAACTTAGGAACCGATTTACTTACACTTTGAGTCAATAAGTGAATTTAATTAACTTTTCCTAATGACTTTAGGTAATTGAATAACGTTAAAATAGGTTAGGAGTTATTTTATGTTTACTATGAGTTGTACCTGTCAACCACTAGGCCTGCAAAGATGTGTAGCTTCAAGAAACAAGCCCCACCTTAATTTCCTCTGTTCACCTTAATAAGCTTCTTTATATTTTATTGTCTTCAAATGGTTGACTTGGCAGAACATACGAAAATCTCTATAAATCAGGGTATGTAGATCATATTTGAATTTTTTTAAGGAAATTTCGATGATATTATCGCATATATTATTTCTCAAGACTATTTTTTTGTCGGTACGCCATAACTTCCTTAATACATCATCAAATTACATGAATGAGACATCATTTTAAAGCTTTCCTTAACCACTGCACGGGAAAAATAGACAAACAGCTTAAAATTCATGTTTTAATAACAAAAATTGATTTTAAAACTTTTATATTATACTCTGTATGTTCCTAATGAAAGGCGCCATCTACTAACCATCTGTTTAACTAGCATGACAGCTGTTAGATTGTTTACACTGTAAGATTGTATAGGGAAACTGTTATTTATAAACCAATGTAAATAAATAAACTTAATTAACTGAATTAAATCAACGTGGTAAATCAGGTAAATGTAGGCCTACTCCGAACTTGCGAAATATTCGCATGGGTCAGCTAGTTTTCTTTTAATGCAATTCTTTGACGTGTGTACAATTTCCTACAATACTAAAGATTTTTAATACAAAAATTGTCTTTGCTTACCTTCTCAAATGAAGCTTATAATTCGTTTATATAAAATAGGTGTTTGTCTTTATCCTTGAAGAAGTCCAAACTTCACATTGTTTGGTGCCTTTATTTGGAATGACAAAAGAATATTGTGCAACTGCATTGAGAGAACATCGAATTTAAGATGTTTGTGTAACTTTAAAAGGGTTCTAGATGGTTTTATTGGCTCGAAAGCTCTGCCACCTGCTCTCTTCACACCATCACTTGCAGTGAAGCGAATGCAAACAGATTATTGTATACTCTGATATTTTTGTAGAAATGCCGATTGATTAGAACATAGGCACTTGAACTGGTGTAGAGTAGTTGGGGGGGCAATGGCCTAGATCCTATGGATGCGCAGTAGATCCAGAGTTTTTGCGCGATTGACATGAATTTGTTTATATAATGGAGAGATGATCCTGAAGATGACAAGGGGGAGACGGTAGGTCTGTTGGTAAGACAGCTTAATGTCAGCATCATAGGTTCGAATCCAGCTATTGACGTTTATTTATTCCACTCCCTGGTTTCATTCCTTCTCCTCGGCATAAATAGCATAACATTAGAGGAAACATTGTAGACATGTTTACGGGCTGCAGAAGAGCTAGATATGTTAAACGTTTGAACGAGCGAAATATTTAAATTTTCTGTGCGAACCCGCGCAATATATTCACCTGCAGCCAGTCCACTTGGCCTCTGACCTGAAGGTTAACATGCTAGATGAGAATCAATAGTCTTGACTAGGCTGGAATTATCATCATGAAGAGTCAATTGATCCCTGATTGTCGGTTCATTACTTACAGGATTGTTAAGATGGTTGAAAACTAGTTATTTAAAAAAAAATTAACTGGGTGTGCTTAAGACCACACGTTGGAAGTGATAACTTCTATGACTACGGGGATTTTTAACTCGGTAAATGTGTACAATTATAAGGATTATAAAACTGTAGGCCTATTTGTTCAAATTGTTTATTTATATCCGTTATTATATATTTAAAGAAAGGTAAAAATATTATCTTTTAGTTACCTTTTATTTCATATTGATAGATCAAATGATTTAGAAGTTGTTAATATTACAGTAAAGAAATGAATAATCAAATATGTTATACAAAGATGTACGAATGTTTGCGAAGTTAAACAGTAGGTATCCTTCTTTAAATTTGTATAAACGAATATATTGATGATCAAAGGTTAGTTTTATATACAGTTTATAACCCCAAAGCAAATCTTATAACGTGTAGAAGCCCATATAACTTATAGTTATTGAAGCCTACATTAGTTGTATAACTAATATATAAGAAAATTAACATCACAAGAAATTTTAATGGTTGAAGTTGTAAACATAACCCCAAAATATAATCTACGCTGGGTTTTGTTTAAGAATTACAGATGATGGGCGAAATCAGCTGTTATATTATATTAACTAATTCTTATGTGTTAATTTGATTGCTATGCTAATAAATGTAAATAATGTATTAATAATATTCCCTCTCCACGATCTGACTTGTGTCGAAACAAAAGCATGACGCGAGATCTCGCGAGAAATCTGGCGTGATGCAAGATCTCGCGAGAAATCTGTCGTGACGCGAGATCTCGCGGGAAATCTGGCGTGATGCAAGATCTCGCGAGAAATCTGGCGTGACGCGAGATTTCGAAAACATAGCCAAGTCGAAAGTGCCCAACGGGCCAATAGAAGTTATCACTTCAAAAAAGTGCATAGAGTGTTATTTATTCGAATAGAGGAAGTACAATGTACCAATGAATCGAACTAATGGTTTTCTGCAATGGTATATAATGTTCAACTATAGTGTTAATGCTTGTTTCTCACTGTAAATGACTCGTGAATAAAGATATTTTTCTTCTTTTTTTCACCAATCCAGTCTATATTTGCAAATTACAATAATATATAGTAGATGGTAGTTTTGCATTTTTGTAGAGGGGAGCTGAGCGTTTTAAGGCGTCCGTTCAGTCTGCTACAGTTGGAACCTTTAACAATGTTGTGTAGGTTCGAGCCTAGTTACTTTCGTTCAATTTACTTGTGCTATAACTGGCATGGAAAGACGTTAAGGAAAAATAAATTCATGTTTATATAGTATCTATATTTGGGAATTGTTTAAATGAATAATTGATAAGCGTGTGTTAATAATGACAACACTAATCATGTTTAAAATTATTCTTTAGGAGATAAATCCATTAAGTTGGAGGTGCAACATAGCCTTTAAGAAAACTCATAGTTACTTCGAACTGAAAATGGCTTTCCTGTAGCATTACCTAACACTTAAAAAATATATTCAATCACAGCTAAAGGGTGCAAAAACCTTGAGAAATTTTAAACCGGATATATTTATTTTACCATTTTCTAAGAATCATTGCCTAACTGTAGGTAAATTTGGTGGACTGGTTATGATTTTAATCAAATTTGGTTTGTGTCCGTCCTATTATGTAAGTAGGGCGTTGTACTGGGGGGGGGGGGGGGTATTTCCTGGGGTGTAAAGACCAGTAATGTTTGTGTGGTTCAGTAATACTAAAAAGTAAATTTTAGGCCATGATTTCTCATCGGTGCTTTAAATAAAATTTAGGACAAACATATTTATAATAATTGTAACGTCAAAATGTATACACGTAACTACAAAATGAATTTTAATTCATCATCATTTAACTAAATTTTTGTCGGTGTTGAGCTACTATAGTTCAGTGGAATACGGTACGTATTTTACATGTAACAACATTAAAGCTATCAATCATAATCAATTATATTCTCTTGGAGTAAAAATCTCCCCCAGTTACAGTAATCAAGCCCGTGAGATGTAGTAGCCATCAATCATACGAGCTGTAATTCCCCCGTGTTCATCTAATGCTTATTACACCTGTATATGGTGTGCACTACTTATGGATACAACTCTCACTTCATAAATATTTAAAGAAAAAGATTCGAAAGGTCTAACATAATTGCTTATGAGTTGTTAAATAATTTTAAATAAATCATTGTTATTTTAAATTAAAAAAAGAAATGGGTTAAACACATTTAAACGTATGAATTACTCTGAGATGAAAAGTTAATGAGTTAGGTAAAACTCAGAAGAGTCGGTTTAAAAACTGTAGGCCTTAAAACTATTATTTATTGTGAAATCAATAGGTATCGCAATAAATGTACAGATTTATCGAAAATGGTTCTTATTTCATACTATTTATAACTAACAAAACAATTGAACAACGTAAATCCTTTTCTGAAATGCCCGGAAAAAATGTGTATCCTTAAAAAAACTTCGTTGGTCGTTCTGTCAATGTTATTGCGATTCTCAAATTTTGGTCAAAATTCATGTGTGTATGCCCATCTCTGGTGACAGTGCAAATAGTGTGTTGTACCATTCTAGTAAATCATGGAGCGATAATTACAACACCAGTACCCGCGTAACAATAGCTAGAATATCGATTGTAATAATTAACGATCTTAAAAAAGTATTTAATTTCAGCCGTATGAATTCAACAGTAATAAAATCCGATATGATTATAATCCGCTGAAAACAAAGTAAAAACGACGATTTATAGTCACACTTTGGTCGTTCATGAACAAATTCCCGTAGACTAGATTCTAGATTACAGAATAGTAGCTTCAAAATTCGATAAAGTATTCGTAAGATTTGCAAAGGTCTTGTACTGCACGCACTTTAGTAACAATTATCCGATCTTGACAATCATAGTCTTAAATCACAGATGTTTCTCTATTATAAGCAATGGTTTTTTTTCTTTAATACATACACGAAAAAGTCAATAGATATTAATAGTCTTAAATCACAGATGTTTCTCTGTAAGCTATGTTTTTTTTTTGTTTTTTTTTTAATACATACACGAAAAAATCAATAGATATTAGATTAGGTCTGGGTCTGCTGTAATGGCGGCCACCTTGAATTTTTATCCCGCAAGAGTAATGTAAAATTTAAAACCATTTATTTCGTTTATTTTTTTAACATTAAATTGTTTGCAAAGTTTAAGCACAATACTCATCCGTTTTGCGTTTTTTTTTTATTCCGTTCATTTGTTATGTAATTTACATTTTTTACTTTCTCCACCCTATACGTAGTATATGGATAAAGTATTGTTTTCGTAAAAATGTTCGAATTTGAATTTTCAGTTGAATTATCTGTTTTGGTGCTCCCAGAACCCCAAAAAATTGTTTAGTGCAATTATCTGTGTTGGTGCTCCCTGAACCCAAAAATATTTTTAGTGGAATTTTTTGTTTTGGTGCTCCCTGAACCCAAAAAAGGGTTTTTAACGTGGTGTCTGTCTGTCAGTCTGTCAGTATGTATACACGACCAGAGAGGACACTATTGGTCCGATTTTCATGAAATTTGGTATGTAGGTACTAAACCCTAATATCTCCAGGCGTTTTTTTCATTTTTTTGAATTTTTAATTTTTAAGAGTAATTTACCCCTAAAAACCCATAAAATCCGACAAAAATGCAAATTTCTCAAAAACGGCTCTAACGATTTTGATCAAATTTTCAGTATTTATAGTGCTTAAGATGCCAAACAAAATGACACCACCCGCTTTTATCAAAACTTCGGCGTTTTATAATTATGGGGAAGTGTTAAAAAATAAACAAGTTTATGTTGTCAATCTAGCATCGCGGCGACGGCCGCACGGGGTAGCACAATGGTAGCGAGCACGGCAAGTAATTTAAAGGTCGCGCGATCGAATCCCGCCCGGGACAATAACTTTTTTATACGATTGACGTAGATAGAATATTATTTTTTTGTTTTGTTCTAAAAAGTAATAAATAAAA
>JAGFPH010007820.1:40247-61760 GCA_018207615.1 Philaenus spumarius | reverse complement strand
ATGTGATAGGAAAATAAAAATCGTCGTGATATTTTGAAAGTTATTTTTATAACTTTATATTATTTAAAAGACGGAAAGAGACATGCAAAATCTGATCTAGGGGGGCAGTTATTCACAGTTAGGGGTAGGGTAACCTTAGAAAACCTACTTACAAAATCCCCGTCCTACCAATCTTTATTGAAAAATTTTTAATACACACATACTGCTTGTGATACATCAAATTAGAGCCCTTTAAAAACCACGAATTTCTGTGGTAAGAAAATAAAAATCGGCTAACAAATTGGTTCTCTATGGAGTTCATTGTTAATATTCTACCAGGTAACTCTTGTTACTTTCTCACTATACTATAGTATAGAGAAAGTAAAGATCGCAAAAAAAATAGATGTTGAGATTTTCGTGGAAATATCCGTTTTTTGACCCTGAGTCCAAATAAAAAGTAGTTTAAAAAATGTCTGTCTGTATGTAGACAAAGCTAGAGAAAAACCATTCAATCGATTTCGAACAAATTTGCACCAAACATGTAAATTAAGCCTGTATAGATGCATGAAAAAAGGTTTTGAAAAACAATCCCCTTTTGGCCAAAAAACCCCCAAAAAATCTGTTATTATTTTTTTAATAAAAAAACGGCTCTAACGAATTTGATAAAATTCGACTTATTTGTAGCCCTTAATGTACCCTACCGTATGCAAAAAACCGCAACTTTCTAAAAATTCTCGTTTAGCTAATAATAATAATAACAATAACTGATTTTCGGAGGTTTTTTGGCCAAAAAGGGAGTTGTTTTTCAAAATTGTTCAAAACTTTTTTTCGTGCATCTATACAGGCCTAATTGACATGTTTGGTGCAAATTTGTTAGAAATCGATCGAATAGCTTTCTCTCTAGCTTTGTATACATACAGACAGACATACATATTCATTAATCACTCTCTCACTTTAATGTATCCCCCCTCCTACTTTAATACAATTATGAAGTCACAGTGAATCTGTTTGATAATTTAAATATGTTTGTGAGAAAGTGTGTGCCAGTTACCGGTACCGTTTATTTATTATATACTGTTGGCTTTGTCTTAAATATTGAACTTTGAAACAAATTATTATTTTCATAGTGCGATGACTGTTTTTTATAAAATTTTAGGAAAAAACTTAAAAATCACATTTTTCAAGAATAAAAGAAATTTTTGGAAATTCTGCTAAATAACACGGCTTTTAATTAAATCACTTTGAAAGAAGAAAGATTTACAATTTTTGTTATCTACTAACTATAAATTGGAGTTTTCTGCATAAAAAATAACAAAGCCATCACTAAAAACTAAGTGCTTACATAATAGCGTTGAACGTCTTACGAATGTAATATCATACGACCGGCCTTCTCAATGGGTTGATGCGTTTATATTAGTGGTTTTGAACTCCTTAATTAATTTTTTAATAATTGAAAAATAATAATTAACTAAAAACCTTCAATTTTTGACACAATTATCAAGAGACTCAATTTTTCTGAAACACTTCTGCCTCGATACTATCTGGTCAACAATCGTACAGACAGGCTTGGGAACCCATAATCGTTCTACCCTCACGATTTAAAAACAACACATTCTGATAACATTAATGTAAAACTCATTTACTTACGAAATCATGTCAATTTAATCGACAATCAAGTTTGCCATGAACTTCTTGATGAAAGCTGAAACAAAAAATTGAAAAAATTTCAAAATTAATTTTCTTATTTGGTAGCAGACAATATTTTAAATGTGCGACAGGTACTATATACAGGTACTGAATGTGTGACAGGTACCCTCCGCCTTATACAGGGTGTCCTGCGACCATATGAACAAACTTTGTCACGTTATTCAGCATGTCAAAAGAAACAAAAAATGTAATATAACATGTGTCCTATCTCATTCCGTTTTCGGTCTGTCTGTCTGTAAGTGTTTTCTACAAAATACTTAATATTTTTAGAAGTAGAAAAGATATTGATTTCAAACTTTGTATACCTATTTGTTGTGTAACTTTTTATCACTGTACGAAAAATTAGAACAATATTTTAAATATTTTCAAAATGGCGGCCGTTTATAATTTTTAAAGTCAAATATCTCAAAAACCGCTGACTTTACAAAAAAAATACAAGAGACAAAAAAGTTTACTTTTTTAATGGCAAACTCAATGTTTTTTTAATTTTTTTCTGTAGCTCAAAGGACAACAGAGATATTGACAAAAAAAAGGAAAAATTTATTTCTTGGTAGTTGTCAACAACACCCAGAATTACTCTAGAAACATAATATTTTAAAGTTATTTTGAGCTAAAATAATAGGTTATTTGCATAATGTTCCGAGCACTTTCTAAGCTGATTCCACTAGCAAAAATAACGAAAAAAGTTAATTTATTCATAGGTCTGGAAATGCTTCGTTAGAGAGTTACAGCTAGCGAAAGATTTCAGCCGTGTTTCAGATTACTCACAGAAACGAATCCCTATTGAAATATGTAGGGCGTTAATTAAGTGCTCGGAACATTATGCAAATAACCTGTTATTTTAGCTCAAAATAACTTTAAAATATTTTGTTTCTAGAGTAATTCTGGGTATTGTTGACAACTACCAAGGAATGAATTTTTCCTTTTTTTTTGTCAATATCTCTGTTGTTCTTTGAGCTACAGAAAAAATTAAAAAAAACATTGAGTTTGCCATTAAAAAAGTAAACTTTTTTGTCTCTTGTAATTTTTTTGTAAAGTCAGCGGTTTTTGAGATATTTGACTTTAAAAATTATAAACGGCCGCCATTTTGAAAATATTTAAAATATTGTTCTTATTTTTCGTACAGTGATAAAAGGTTACACAACAAATAGGTATACAAAGTTTGAAATCAATATCTTTTCTACTTCTAAAAATATTAAGTATTTTGTAGAAAACACATACAGACAGACAGACCGAAAACGGAATGAGATAGGACACATGTTATATTACATTTTATGTTTCTTTTGACATGCTGAATAACGTGACAAAGTTTGTTCATATGGTCGCAGGACACCCTGTATACTGATAATTAATAATCATAGATAGTGGGTAATTCTGGATCTATGTTAATAGTGGTCGTGCTAAATAATGGCTTGCACACAAACAATAGCTGATGTCACAGTTTGTAGCTGAGTCAGCTTGATGCTAAATGTTCAAGCCTAAGTTAGCCTATTAGTAACGTCGGTCCCATCGGAACGAGCCAAGATTATTTTAAATAATATCAATATTATGTCGCAATCACGCAGTTTGTTTATTTCTACGCCATGTGTGGATGACATTCGGTGTCGCTATAATAAATTTAACATATACAATATCAAGAGAGTGCTGCATTACTGATACAGGAGAGTAATTATCGAGCTCTCCTGGAAAGCTCATATTGAGAATACCAAACTAAAATTGATTAAATATGTTAGGCAGATAGTGCCAAGTAGCGTAAAGCGTCACTTGAGCATGCGCTGTAACGTCTTACCCTCTCCTACTCGACTGTGAGTCTTCAGTACAGTCATCACCGAAAAGTGTTGATATACAATTAACACGACTACATAGCAGACATGAATTAGTTAGGACAGGCGGCTCTGACTGTACTCCGCCGCGAGAGGGGAAATGTGGTGGGAGCCGATGTAGGAGACTTGCACACCCCCTCTTTGCGCTCCATCCTAATTGGCGCTATCTGTACCATGCTTTGATAGGCTCAAAGCTGGAATATGGTACTGAAGTTTGAGAAGGGGCATACTACAGTACATTAAAACCAGTTATTGTGCTTCAGAAACATTTTATTCGAATTATGGCAAACAGAACTAAATTAGAGCACGCTGGTCCATTATTCAAAATTCTTAACATTTTACCCTTTAGAAATTTATATATATTTAAAGTATTAAGATTATTCTTTAGTAGAAGCGGAGGGACTTATACCGCAGGGGCTAGAGGGAGGACTTTACGGAATAATTTAAACGTAGTTTTTCCTAAACCAAATCTAACTATTTTTAATAACTTTTATTTATACCTTGCTCCAACATTTTTTAATCTGATGCCTATAAAAATTAAACTTTGTAGAAATAAATTTGACTTCCACAGCCTTTTAAAACAATATTTATTAGAACAGGACCAGGTCGATATGTTCTTCACCAGTAACCAGTGGGGGTGGATACAATTTCAGTAATTATCCGTCAAGTACTTGTGATTATTCTTGAAGGCTCTCTTCTTCAGGGGGAGAGTGAATGGGGGGGGGGTGGGGGGGGGGGGGGGGGGGGGGGGTTGTGTGTGAAGTTGAAAGGTACTTGTTATTGTTATTACAATTGTTATTATTATTGTTGAAGAATTTTGTTACGTTTTTTTTTTTTTTGTCACGAAAGAGGTGTTTTTTGGAAACAAATAAGTTATTGCAGGATTTATTTTTCTTAATTATATTTTATTTTTGGTGTTTGTGGATTTGTTATTGTGTTACTGTTGCTATCAAGTAAAAGCCAAATCTTAGTATTCTAAATGTGTTTATGTTAGTGTAATGTACAGTTGAACTGGCCGGTCAAGGCGTTTTGTTTCCTTACCATCGAGATGTTTATATGTTTAATTGTATAAATATTTTCATTCCAAACAGGTTATGACCTCGGGATAATTTGACCCTTTAGTAATTTATATTTATGTTGTTATAAATTTATATTTTAGATGTATTATATTTTGTACTGTGAATAGTTGCTTATTAATAAGCGTATAATTTAAGTTTGAAAATTTGTTATTATGTAAATTATGAATAAGAAGAGTCGAATAAATTAATTTTCATTTCATACCTGTTTACGAAAATCTAAAACACGATTAACTTTACAAACGTTTTAACTTGATTAAAAAAATCGTCTAAGATTTGAGGAGGTCATGGTCTCTATCCGGCCCCTTCCTTGTATGCGAGCCTGCCTATACGAACGTATGACATTCCTAGTAAGGTGTTTGTAAAGTTTTGACAGGAATTCAATGGTTTTGCCATTGACCAAAATAATGGCATATTTACTATGGTTTACTGTTTCTTATCTTAGTTAAATATACCTTCGCGATGTTATTTCTCATAAATTATAGCTTTTGGCTGACCTCACTGAAGAAATTTATTTCGTTACTAGTTACATGATATTTGTTTTAAGGTTGTCGTCCACCAATAAAAACTTAAAGTAATTAGTAGGGCGGCGACACTACCCAAAAATGCCAAGGCTTATTAAATGAGTGAATTTGCATGTTTTTATATTGTACATCATAACATTTGTTTTTATCAATCAATCTTAATGGATTTATTTTTGTTTTTTAGCCAATTAAATCAGCTTATAAATATTTGAACATAATGAATATGCATAATTGTTTATATTTTTAATCGTGAAAATCTGAAGAAAATCTTTTTATTTTTTCAAATTTAAACAGAAGTGGGACGAATATGTTTTATATGTGGGGAAATTTTTATTTTTTAAACGGCCATTCTTAATTATAAACATACAGAAAGATTATACCATTCTGTCTAAACCTAAATTTGTTATATTGAATTTTCTAAAACATAGGATAGGCCTATTGCGCACAAGAGACAACATTTATAAATATTTTTCAACAAATCTGCAAGTAAATCTCACGGTTTTGTTCACTACAAGACTGTTGTTTTACTTTAACAAGAATTGTATGTAAATTATCACGTTAAAACAAAATTATTTTGTAGGCGTTCGATCATTCGGATTCTGGCTCTTTTTGACTAAACCGCCAACGTCCGATGTAAATATTACGAGTAAAGCAAAAGTAAAGTAAAAGATAGTTTATCAGCACCATCTAGGAGTGGTTATAGGAAGTTTGCTTGGTTGCTTTTAAGTTTGAATCTATATAATTTGTATGTGTGAGGGGTTTATAATAATAACTTAGATCAGTTCTTATTCAGTTAATTAATTAATTTAAAGCAATATGCTACCCTTTTAATAAAAAATACTGACAAATGAAAGACTAGAACATGTTTAAAAAAATTGGGGAAATCACACCATATAAATTGACAATTTGAAAGCAAGTACTAACCAAGCAAGTCCTGCTTTCTGGTGGCATTTGTCGAAACTAGGTGTAGACCTGATGTTTTACAGAACTGTAATGGTACTCTAAAGTACCTCCAGGCCTCAACTTGCAGATAAAGCCACTGTTACCTTTTATAAAGACAGTTGAATTGGGTGGTACTTAAAAGTACTGTCGGGCAACAAAGGGTTAAAGACATTTTTATATCAATATCCCGTTATCCCGAAAACCTTTATCAATTTTGTGATGGTATCAACGGATTTTACTCCAATATAAAGTTCACCAAGGAAATTGAAAAAGACTGCATTTTACCGTTTCTAGATGTGAATGTGTTTAGGGAAAACAATGTTTTGTCATTTAGTGTAGGTATATAGAAAGCAAACGCATACGGTTAGATGTATAACGGAGGACTCACACCATTCTGCAGCGCATTAAAGAGCCCCGCTTTTAATTCTAAGGATCACAGATTGATCCGTTATCTAAGGATAACTACGATAAATAACTGAAATATATGTATGGTGCTGCGATTTTTAATGGGTATTCCAAAGAATTAATAGACAACATAGTAAGAAAAATTTATTTCAAGAAAATCAAGGATCAAGGTGGTGCACTCTTGTGAGCAACAAGCCCCAACAACGATGGGTTAAAACAACGTTTGCCCCATCATTATGTAATGTTGTTAGAAAATCGTTAGCGAAATATGCAAATTTGAATGTAGCTTTGTCCGCTGATAATAATCTTGGTAAGATGCTGACTAATCCTAAAGACAAAATTCAAGAACACGACAAATCCGAACTTTATTGCATTAACTGCGAAATGTGTCCTCAGAAATACATAGGTCAAACCAAAAGAATCATGAAAATACAAGGTAGAGAACACTTTTCTCATTTAAAATATAATAGGCCTGATAAATCTGCTATGGCATTGTTTAGATGAAAATCATCATTTTAAAATAGAAAATTCTAAACTGATGAAAAATGTAACTAAACCCAACGCTTGGGAAACTTCTTATATTAACAAATACCGTAAAATAATTGTGAATAATAAATTAGGTACAGAATTCTTTATTAATGTAGTAAATATTATGTTTTGTTAAATATTAGTATTAGTTTAGTAATTTCGTATGAGTTATATTGTTAAGCTATTTGAATTTACGATAGGCGGTGGTTAACGACTTAGCATAGTTTTATGACACTCCCCTTGTAGGGTACGCCCCCTTCTGGTAGGCCATGTATGTCTAGTTTTGTATGAATACGGTGCGTTGTCACACTGTTAGGTTAGTTATAGTTTGTTTACTGTAGCCCGTGCATCACTGATGATAGCGACAATTTCGTTGAAACGCGTTTTAAGTTAGTAAACGTTTTGCGAGATTTTGTGTTTAGATTTTATTATATCTAGTTACTTTCTCCCAAGTCAAGCTCAATAGTTATTTATATCCCGTTATGTTATAAAGGCCTACTTACGTTGGTAATCAATGAATCCGTCTTCGTCTTCCTCTTCCAGACAATCCTTGCTGATGTCGTCGGCTTCCTTGTCGGACAACCTTTCACCTGCACATAGTCATAAATTAATAATAAGATTTTAGATTAATATAAATGTCAAGTTAAAACTGTATCTAGGTAAGTCTGAGGGCTAAAACTGGGCGGAGTGTTATCAATGGTTCAAAAATAATTTGAAAGATTCTTATACTTCTTTGTGTGGAACTATACAGTGTTTCCGTGTGCTTGGAGGTAATCCAGAGGGTGGTTACAAGGGTCAAAATAAAGAAAACATTCTTGTAAATGTGTGTCGAGAAACGCTTTTTTAGCCATCAGACAGTTCCTCACATCCCGTCGCTTCGAAGGAACCTCTTTTCTACATGCATCCAAAATTTTGCATGCCCCATTTCTGAGTTATTTACTTTTCAAAATTTTAGCCGCCATTTTGAAACAGGTAATTGAATAGTGTTGTTTATCTTTTTACATAATACTTTTCGAGCAAAGTTTTAAATCGTCAAAAAGTTCGAGAGTCAACCGTTTGTGGAGGAGAACGAAATGATGGTTATGTGGGAAACAAGCCACTTCCCGACACATAGTTTTACACCTATTGAAGTTTGGACACAATTTTGCCACACTCTGTGCAGAGGTTTCAGCGAATTCATTTGATTTTGGGTATTTTTAATTTTTTGTAACAACACCCAATACAGGCAGCAAAAAGTATGTTTAGTCTATCTGCTTGTACAAAACTACCCACAGTTTACTTTAACCAATCATAGATTGACTTTGCTTCGACCAGTACTGACCCAAAGCGCGGAGAATGTGAGACAATTCAGCGCCCAGCATCTTTCCGTCCTCAGTCTTGTCGTACAACCTCAGACATTCCAAGAAGTCTTCGTATACTCCAAAGTCCTTGTCCTTCTTGGCTTGGGCGACTAGAGGTAAGAACTCGTCCAACTTGAGCTTCTTCTCACCTTAAATCAAAATCAGAAAAACATTTTAATAAACGCAATTCGAGATAAACTTGAGTGTAGAGTTAATTATTTGAATTCTTTATATTTAGAATAAAGGACATCAAGATAAAGTTACTATTATGTGGAAAGAATAAAGAGTATATTTATTTGAACATTATAAAAATAATAAATTTAATGTACAAAATATTTGAAGATGTTACCAACCTGGCTGACGGTCAAAATGACCAGTGCCATTCAATGCTTGCACGTATAAGAGTTTGTATACTTTTGGTTTTAAACATAGCATTATTATAATTCTTTATAGATGACATCGGTTTTGCCGCTAATTTTTTACAAAACAATTTTTCTGCTCGTTCGATCTTCTATTATGATCACTTTTAATTGACCGAGCGAAGCGAGGTCTCCGTTTTAGCTCGACTGTTCGGCATTTCGTCTGTGTGTCTCACGATTACGGCCAAACGCCTTGACCGATTGTCATGATTTTTTGCATAAATGTCCCCTTATTCCTAGGCCGAGTTCTGTATATATACGGGTTTTTCCATTTTTCATTCTTAACCCCTTAAATGAAATATAAATGGCGGCCGCACAGTTTCTCTGTGCAAGCTTTTTTCCAAAGCCTGTTTGTGGCTTAACCGTAAGTCGCATTAAAAACTAATGTAGCAAATTTGATGTTCTACAAAATTGGTTTCTTGATTTTTCCCTATCTCTAACGGTAAGCTCACAAAATGGCCGCAAACTTCAAATTTGTTCAAAATCGTTTTTGTATTTTAACCATGTTTTTATACGTTTATTCTTCAGATATCTTCATAAAACCTTATAATTTTATGGAGAGAGAGAGAGAGAGAGAGAGAGAGAGAGAGAGAGAGAGCGCAACCTGCTGTCTTGCTCTTTCCTGCGTTACGTCAGTGTGGCCGCTGTGACTGTGAGTGAGTTGTGTAGGGGGAGCCGAGATAAGGAGCCCGATTGGCGTTGCGTCGCATTCACTTGGATTTAATCCTTTAAAACCACGTCTGTTATTTCAACGAGAGAGGTCTACTGTTCACCTCGCTTTTCACCTCGACCTTGCGGCCTATAGTCTGATTTAAATTAGGACAGTCCTAGGTGGCGAGCGGTGGACAGAGTGGAGGGGCCGGGCTGTTGCCAAATCTACGCATCGCTGTACTGCCAACGAACGGACTTCTCATAAATGTAAAAGCTGCTTTACAACGTTGCATATGGTTACTATGACAACCGCTGGAAAGGTAATCGGTGGTTGGCTCTTGGAGTAGGGGGCCCCTCTCGCTCACCCTCCCCGCCCGTGTCAGCCAAAACTGTTCTACTTTAAATCAAACCGTAGGATTATCGACTGCGCTTTCCGCGTTTGCTGCTCGACCTTGCAGCTTAGGTTTTTGGACTGCCCAAAAGTAAAACAGAACTGCCCCTAGGTAAAATCCCCCTCGTCAATTTGAACCAAGTACTTTTATGGTATTTGACGTTTTGATAGATTTTCGGAGAACCAGACGAGCTCTAAGGTCGTATAAGAAAACAAAATGTGTGGAATAATCTCATATATTATTTTATTTGTCACACAAAACCCCCAAACAAGTTTTATTCCAGTACTGAAATCGCTAAAAAAATTACTTCCGTTCAGAAAATGTGCTTTGGAATATATTTCGGTAAAACAAATTTTGGAAAACGATTGACCCTAAAGGCCATCCCTGTAACTTTCTGCTAAGTTTAATTACAAAAGTATGATGAAAGTTTGATAAACACTATTTTTGGAAATTTTGAACTGCCATAACTTTTAAATGAATCAACCGGTTTTTATGTGATTTGCGGCAATCGATGCAGTTTTTTAAGTCCATTGAAAGAATCAACAACAAAAATTTTTCAGATGAAAAGTTTCGGAGAAATTGAGGAAAAACACTTTTTTTTATTTTCTTTCGTTCACGATATCTCACAAACGAATTAACCGATTTTGACTGGACTGGAAGCGATCGACGTCGCTTTTCAAGGGCAAAAGCTGATTAGATTTTGGAATTGATCGGTAAAGCCGTTTAAAAGTTATTCCAAAAAAAACCTGATTTGAAAAATTTGTATTTCTTAGTTTTTTCGAAATTTCTCAGAACCTACCGGTCCGAATTAGTTGAAATTTTCAGGAATTCTAAGTTTGATGGCACTCTTTAGAACGCCGTTTGGTAGGATCCAATCGGTTGAGCCGTTCAAAAGTTATAAGCGGGTCACATACTTACATACACACACACACACACACACACCCCACACACACACACACATACATACAGACAGGGTGACACCCTCTCGGGAGTGGTCAGGGAAGATTCCTAGGACCTCAAAACGTCGAGATCTGATGTATACTCGATTTTTGAAAAACGGGGTGAAACCAATAACTTCCCGATTTTAGAAAATTTTCAATTTTCTTAGCGGGAAGTTAAAAAGTGCTTACGGTGGTTGGATTTTTTGGCTAAGGAAAAAGTGACTCGTCCGAGCCACTTGAAAAACCAACGTGCGTACAAAATTTTTTCAAATCATACGTAAAGAAAGCGAACACATTTATACACATTTATATACAATTTCGAATGACACCACACAACGTGTTTTGGGGACTATGATCGGTGCTCATAGACCACTCCCGACCTAGAGTAATACTAAATATATTACCATTACTAATCTTTGAGTTAAAAATCATTTACAAGTTTGATAATTGTTTATGGAACAAATGTAAGCAGTAAGTTGTACAAACAGGGGCTTGTATGTACCTTTGTGAAATGGCTGCTGGTGTTTTGAGGCTACTACCATAGATCATGAATAATAAAATAGATCATGCATGCATACGACAGCAGTGTGGCGATAAAAAGGTTGTCGGGAAAATATTGCGTGATCGCGCCGCGGGGTAGCGCTAGGGAGAAATCATTAAAAGCATTGGTGCTACACACCGCTTTCGTCGTTCCCCCCATAGATCGCGCCACTATCGTCGAATTTCCAGTGGAACGAAATAATGCATTGGATCTGAGTTCTATTAGGTTATCCAAATACAATGCTACTACGTACCTTTCCTTTTGGTTCCTCCAAGCTTCTCAATGAGTGCCTGAGTTGGGTTCATGTTGAGGGCGCGGAGTGCATCGCCAAGGTTGAAGGCATCGACGTAATCCTTACCGGTGAAGTCGTAGATGGAGAACACTACTTCAGCCCCTGAAACAATAGTTTCATTGTGAGTCGCAAATATGGTAAACCTGTATCGATCGTCGTACTTCATTAATTTCAAAGGGGAGCGAATAATAAAACAAATAAATATTAAATGTTGATTTTTTATTTTATTTCTTTATTTACTTACTAGGGCAGACCCCTACGCCAACCCCGTTGGACCATTCTATACACATTTGTTATGTTTTCTTTAAAATAAAGGTTAGGATTGATAATAATTTCAAAGCTAAGTTAAATAATGTTAAATGTCCAAATCAAATTATTTCGTATATTTCATAACATCAGTCATAATAAAGGTTACAAAATCAGCTATGCTCAGGTCTACACGTAAACAAAACTCTATCCAAAAGTTAGAAATAGAAATAATTGTTTCAAATTTTGGAATCAGCTGATAATGGAAATAGTATAGGAAACAGCCAACTACTATTATTATTATAGTCAGTAAACATATGTAATGCCGCTTACATTTTTGTTAAATGTATATTTTTGTTGTTATTATGTTCAATAGATGCTGCAGTTAAAAAAAAGTATACAAAAACACGCGTGTATTAAAATGAACCGTTCCCATTAGAGGACATCACCAATCGCCGCACAGTGCGTTAATTGTACATTATGCGAGGACAAAAATACCAAACATTTTCAGAATGAGGGTTTAATAATTTTTGTTTGCACTAAAGTTTTCAAAATAAGACAAATTATAAGTTATTATTATTAAAAAATGGGGCGTAGGACCAGACGGTGGAAGTTATACTTCTTTGGTCATTCGTATACTTTCCTATAATGTTGGAGAAAAAAAATTTTCCCAGCCGGGGATCGAACCAGGGATTCTAGCGTGGAAGTCGAATGCGTTAACCACTCACCCACCGAGACTCTTGAGGTATCTCTTGCAGAGAAAAGGTATAAAAAGACACTTTCCGGATTTTACTCCTAACGCGTGACGCGGTTTCTCGACCGACACCACATCCCGATTACAAGTATAACATCAAAAATTATTAACATTTTGCATCCCTTGAACTTGCTATCCATAAGTTATACACGTTTGATGGGTGACAGTATCGTTTATTCTAAAACAAAATAAATTTTTTTGTCAATTCTGACGAAATGGGCCAACTTTTTTGTAATATTCTCTTCTTTAGGTTCCCAAGTCCACGCTAATAAATCGTTCAAGACAATATTTTACAATATAAGAAAGTCTTCCGAAGTCCATTATGTATTATCCATTGTGAAAAACGTAAATGTTTATTAACTTGAAACAAATAAAAAGTTGATAAAATTACAAATACTTTAATGTAATCAGGCCAATATTTACTTTCAATTATGTATATAAAGATAAAAATAATTCTACCACGCAGCTGAATCGCTGACGTGAGTTGAGCAAATTTCCAAAATAAGTTTACAGGCCTAATGTTTTAGGGTTTCAACCAACAATATGGGAAATAGGTCTATTCACGACGGTGCTGAATAGCTGAAAAATGGTTCGCACGCCATTCCGAATATTGGGAGTGCTTCAACACAACAAAACATTGCGTGCTTCGCACGCCAACCCCCGTATTGGGAGTGTCTTCAACATACAAAGCATTGCGTGCTTCGCACGCCAACCCCCGTATTGTGAGTGTCTTCAATACACATTGCATTGCGTGCTTCGCACGCCAACCCCGCGGTAGAATCCACCGCATGGCTTTGAACCGGTTACTTCTATGGTATTTTACGTTTTGATCGATTTTGGGGGAACTAAGTGAGCTATAGGGTCGCGTAAAAAAACAAAATGTGCAGAATAACATCCTGCATATATATTTGTAGAAAAAACTCAAAAACAAATTCATTCTCGTAGGAAAAATCTAAAAAAATAGTTACTTCCTGTCAAAAAACTTGCTTCCGGTTGTTGGATTTTTTTGCTAACAAACTCGTCCGAGCGACGTGGACAACCAACATGTGTACCAAATTTGAACCAAATCGGACTTAAAATGCGGCCGCTAGAGTTCGAACACATATATTCATAAATATGTACATATTTTTACGGAAATGGTGATTAATTAGGACAGCGACACTTGGATCCTAGGTAGCGGCAGTAAATACAGAACCTATTAGAAGCGCAACGTCCATGTTAACGATTCTAGTTTTATTTGAATCTGGCAAGCTTAGAGCGGCTGTCGGTAGGTAGCGAGAGCGCTACTGTCGTCGGTACGGCAAGTCAGCCATTCTATGCGTCACTCACACCTGGCGCGGAGGATTGATGAGTCACAGACGGGTGGACATTTTCATCCAGCGCTGCCTGACGGCCGCCGCGCTAAGCTCGATTTGACGGCAACCAACCGGTCTAACTATTCTCCGTACGCGTTGCGCTTCAGGTATTCATTGGTAGCGGTGACCTTTATCCTGACGCATGCGTAGTAGTTACAGTGTTTTTGGGTGAATGACATGATTGTTTTTTACAATAGAGGAGAGAGATACATTAATCAGAAATATTCTAACCTGTTGTATATGGTTAATAAGATTTTGTATCCAGATTTGTTTTGAAAAGATATTTTTTAAATACAAAATGTAAATGCGCCCAATTAAATTTTAATGCTTTAACAGCAAAACTTTTTGAAATTCAATGTAACTTTAGAGTTTCTGCCGATAATGATTTTCGGGGAAGGGCGCGACCAACTTGAATGCCTACAGCCGCAATTTGACTAAGCATGCATTCAGGCTGAAATATTCCCACGCAGATTTTATTTAATGTAAGTAGAACTAATCATTCGACCACTCATCTGAACCGCTTACGTGATTTGAGCGAATTTATGCTTTAGGGTTTCAACGATTTGGGAAATTAGTCTACTGAAGAATGCGTTGAATAGCTGTCTGCGGGTACGAAATATATTACTGTAGTAGAATTTGTTTGCAACTCGGGATGTTGCCGCTAACTCCCCCGCCTTCGCCCCGTTCACAGCGGTAAAACTCGCTCAGTGAGTTTGCACATCGATCTTGCGGCCCCGCATTATCGACTGCGTTTTGCGAGCTCGCACCTTGACGTTGCGTCCTAGGATTGAATTCGGCATCATAACACGAACTGTCAGTCGTGGATTTAAAATAATCCGACCACGCAGCTGAACCGCTGACTTCAGCGAATTTAGAAAATAAAGTTTATAGGCCTGTGTTTTAGGGTTTCAACCAACAATTTGGGAAATAGGTCTATTCACGACGGTGCTGAATAGCTGCAAAATACTTCGCACGCCTTTCCGCATATTTTGAGTATCTTCAATACACAAAGCATTGCGTGCTTCGCACGCCAACCCCCGTATTGTTCTACTCACGACAATGCTGAATAGCTGCCTACGCGCACGATATGTATTAGTAGAATTCGTTTGCACCTAAGCCTCCAGCATCGACTCACGCGCTCCTTCGTTCCACTCGCAGCGGAAAAACTCGCTTCCGGTGGTTGAATTTTATTGGCTAACAAACTCGTTGGAGCGCCTTATCAATCCTACGTGAGTAGGCCTACCAGATTTGGTTCAAATGGGACGTAAAATGCGGACGCTAGAATGCGAACACATAATATACCGGGTGTTCGGAAAGTCTGTAAACGGTTTAATATTTCGTATATAAGGAAAATTTAAAGGTAGATGTGATTGAGGAACCTGCTCTATGTAAAAATACTATTTTATTAAAATTTCAAAAAAAATTCCGCCATTTTGAATGCAACATTGTTTTTTTTTTAACGGGAAGGTGGTCATGTGATACATCATTTCAATGTAGATTTTCAAGAGAAAACCAACGGTGAAACTTTCATATCCATATCTTTAACCGATAAAAAGTAGCGGCCAAAAAACAACGATATCTTGTTTTCCGATTTTGCCCAATTTTACTGTACTGTTATTTTTTAAATATGTATTATTATTCTTTTTGGATTCAGAATTAAATAAGCTTTCAAACGATATGCCACACAATGATATTTAGGAGTATTTCAAATTTTTGAGTTGCCGCCATTTTGATTTTTTCAAAATTGATTTCGAATGGACCAACCAAATATCGTTGTGTAGCATATCGTTTGAAAGCGTATTTAGTTTTGAATCCAAAAAAGAATAATAATGAATATTTAAAAAATAATAGTACAGTAAAATTAGGCAAAATCGGAAAACACGATTTCGTTCTTTTTTGGACGCAATTTTTAATCGGTTAAAGATATGGATATGCAAATCTCACCATTGGTTTTCCCTTGCAAATCTACAACATCGAAATGATGTATCACATGACCACCTTCCCATTTAAAGAACAATGTTGCATTCAAAATGGCGGATAATTTTTTGAAATTTTAATAAAATAGTATTTTTACACAGAGTAGGTTCCTCAATCGCATCTACCTCTAAATTTTCCTTATATACGAAATATTAAACCTTTTCCAGACTTTCCGAAGACCCGGTATATATATAGGCTACATATCAAGTTTTTAATGACACCACCTAACGTGTTCTGGGGACCATGATCGGTGCTCACTGACCAGTCCCGACCTTGTCTCACCATAACAGTCACTGCAATCGCTATTATTTCCTGGAAATTCGCTGACAAACTTTAACGTTTGAAAAAATAAAACATTTTATTTGTGAATCTAATAATTTCAATTTGTCTGGGTTATAAATATTCCCCCATCCTGCCAGGCCGAAAACCATTTCCGCCGAGGAGGACAAGTTGTTTCTTTTCTGTTTAAATTCACCGCGCAGTTCTATATTTTGACTGGCAAGATGGACTTCCTAAGTCCTACATAAACACAATTACCATCCTATCACGCTGTTTGACATGACAAGTCCAGTATGTTTCCAATACATCAGGCCGGTGGCGCATTCTGGCGGGATATTTATAGTTATGAATCATTCTGCGTCGATACACCTTAAATAGACGGTCTATTCCTGATCAGTGGAAGCAGTCATCGAGGGGGGGGGATGGAATTCGTATACTAGGAAGCATTTCCTGTGTCGGATCTGTCGCGACGGGAACAGTAACATCTGTGTTCAGGATACATTCAAGATGTGCATAACTGCCAATACCTGCTCTTCTGCGGGGAAGAAACTTGTTTCTATAGCCCGTAAGAACAGTGTTTATACATTCGCTTTTGCATTTTGTATCTCGACATGCTTGTTTAATGCTCGTTCTAGCATTTTAAAATGAGTGTGTTTTCCCTTAATTTAGAAAACTATTTAGTGTTTTTGTCAAAAATCAAATACATATTTGTATATACACACGCTTTGGTTCAGGCCTACTCTTAAAATCTTTTTTTATATTTTTAGAAATTTTACGACATTACTCGCGCAAGTACTAAATAGTCTAAACACTGAAATGCAATTTTAGTCGGACGTTTTGAGCAAGTGTTCTGCGTGGTCTTGGGCGAGTGAGGGTTGCATTCGTTTCGACGGTTGACAGTAAATAATAATAATAATAATTTATTTCCACATCTTATCTGAAATTTTACATGTACAGATTGGAAATTATACCAAATGCCAGAAGAAGTCATAGGTTATTGTTTTACAAATAAAATCTATATATATAAAACCGAAATACCACTCACTCATCATGATTTCTCAAAAACTACCGAACGGGAATGAAATGTAATTTGGTATGTAGCTTCCTCTAGGGCCATAGATGCTCACTAAGAAAGGGTTTGAAAAAATTCGAAATTTTAGGGGGGGTTTGGAGGGATCAAAGTTATTAAAAAACGATTTCTTCAAAACTACCGAACAGATTGGAATGAAATTTGGTATGTAGCTTCCTCTAGGGCCATAGGTGCTCACTAAGAAAGGGTACGGAAAATTTCGAAATTTTAGGAGGGGTTTGGGGGGATCAAAGTTACTAAAAATCATAATTTCATTACCTTTATTATTATGACAATAGTGCTTTTATTATTTATGATCTATATATATATATAAGCCAAATACCACTCACTGACTGAACACTTAAAAAGAATACAATTACGTTAAAAAGACTGAAAATACCAACCACCACAGGCAACGCCGTACGGGTCAGCTAGTAAACATAATAAAAATTAAAATTAATTAGTCAGTTTTCTAATGGCTAAACTACTTATGCGCTACCACTGCGGGTGTTTGTGGTTACCACCAAACACTATCTATACATACAATCAAAATATAATAATAATACACAATTAGACGCATCAATAATCAAAATCAAAATTGTGCTAAAATGCAGAAAATTTCATAGAAACAAAATACAGAAAAATAAAAGAAAGAAAACAGTCGCGGGCCTGCCTACAAAAGTGAAAACTGTCATGAATATAAATCGTTGGTAAATATTGGTTTAGTGTGAAATTGGATCATTATTTTTATCTTTTCCCATTTAAAATTATTTAAAACTAAAAATAAAATTAACACGATTTTCTTTACGCAAATAATAATTCGTTTAAAACATAATACTAGGTTAGGCTTATCTGAACCAATACACGTTTCTTTAATGTACTTGCATTCATTACCATAGCAACCAAGTTAGCACATTTTAGACATTTAATAAATACGAGAAAGCACTATGTCCATTGTTAACACAAGTTACAAAATGAGGAAGCACAATGTTCATTTCATCGGTAGCGAGACGTGACTGACACCTTGCAGCTATTGTGTTTAAGCCTTTGAATTTATCACTGCCTGTATTATTCCGTCGATTTCTTCTTTTACTAACAGCTGTTACGTTAAACTTCTGGTTTATATTAGTTCGTGTGTGTACCAATAAGAAGACGAAATCAAAAACGCAAAGCGTGCCACGGTTCGTATATTTTTACCTCATTTTTCACTTCAAAAGTGTAAGCAGAAGAGCCACGTATGTATACGAATAAAACCAATGTCAGCTCCCTCCTCAAACTGATAGATAAAGACAGCAAGCAGTTGGTTGGGGATTAAGTCGCTCTACTTTACCACAATTTCAATTGCACGTTTTTGTGCGAAAATGTTTGACCAATCAGAATAGTTGAAACGGTATTATGTTAAGGGTCTGCTCCAGTAAAAGAGAAAGCGATTGGCGACTCCAACGCTTCACCCTATAGCCGTATCTAAACAGTGCAATTTCTTGCAGCTGAGCGCTTTGACATTGACTCATGTAAAACCATTTTATAAATCCATTTTTTGTACTTGAGTGTTGAAAAAAAGTGAATATTCTTTATAAAATTGCGGATCTGCTTGTGGTTCACTTTTAATTATACATTTTGTATTGTGTAAAAGAGAAAAGCTCAAACTTGGTGCTTAAAAAATGTCAATTACGTGACAAATAAACGGGGTTTTAAACAAATTTGAAACCAAAACGAATGCGTATTGTAACTGTGGTTAAAATGAGACCTTGAAAACATTTTTATGGTAAAAATAAACGTTATAAATGGTTTTAAATTTAACATTTGCTCTTACGGGATAGTAATCCAAGATGGCCGCCACTACAGCAGACCCTTAATTTCGTCTGTAACACGTTTAGTTTTTGTTATTTTTGTATCTGTTTAAAACATTAAAAGTTCTATACAAATTTGTCACTTTTTCTGTAAATAGCCTTTTTTTAATTATTTAACTTATTGCCATCTTGAAATTGTGGCCTTTCGGGTTGGAATTATTTAAAAATAATAATAACATTACACTAATAATCAAACGCGTTTCAACGTCAAAGTCGTCTTCTTCAGTGATACATGAGCTACAACTTAAAACTTATGACTTGTATAAGAAGAAAACTTATAACTATAAATACATGAAATCCAGCATGCAATATGATGAACTATGTACTTACTTTCCAAATCACGCTGGCCAAGATCAGACGCCTGAAAAATATAAAATCGTTTATATTATTAAATAATTTCATATGGGAGAAATTCAACAATGTTAAAATGAAGTTAAAATTAATATGATGAATAAAAGAAGAAAAACTTAAAACTTAAACCAAAGTTAAAATAATTCGTTCAAGCAGCTGAACCACTGGCGTGTGTTGAGCGAATTTCAAAAATTATGTTTTGGTTTTCAACCAACTATTTGGGGAATCGGTCTACTCAAGAAGGCGCTGAATAGCTGCCTGCGTGTAGGAAATATATTGTTCGCTCCTCAGCTTCCAGTCTCGGAACAACTGCTTTGAGTCGTACAAGTGGATTTAAAAGGTGCTTTTTATGGTATTTCCGTTTTCAGTGGCGTAATTGTAGGGTGGCCTACGTGGCAAAATGACATGGGCCCCGAAGTCTAGGAGCCCCGCAAGAGGCCCTTCAAATAAGTTAGTGTTTTATAATTTAGGCTAAATTTACCAAAACGTGAATGATATTAAATTTTTTAAGGTATTTAGTGATTAATGGATATCTTCAGTTGAGCTACTTTTGAAATCAATGTTAAATTTGAGAGAGTAGACAATTAAGTAAAACCTACTGAAAAATAACAGTATTTTGGCGAAAATAAAACAAATTCATATGGGTTTTATTCCGCTAATACATCAAATCCAAAGTATTTGAAGACTAGACCTACAAATTAATTTATAAGTTAAAGAGGTTCGTATAATACATATACCCTCTTCCGTGAGAATGGGGCCCCAACTCACGTGAAAGTATGCCACGGGCCCCTCGACCTCAGGTTATGTTTTGAACGATTTTGGGGGAACCAGACGGGCAAGGTCGCGTAAAAAAAACAAAACGATCTAAATAATCGCATACATTTAATGTTTTACCCCCCAAAAATACGCATTCTAGTAACAAAGTTTCAAAATTGTACGCCATATCGGAACATGGCGTCAATTTATACATTTCAAAAAATTTATTTTTTAAACCTCATCGAAAATAAAAGAATAATTCCCCGTTTTAAGTACTCCGTCATATATATAGTTCAAAAGTTAGCTATTGTAACATTTTAGGCGGGACATATATAAAGTTTTTAATGACTCCTGAAAACTTGTTCAGGGGACCATGATCGGTGTTCATTTACTACACCCGACCTTAGGCCTCACCATAACAGTCACTGCAATAGCCCATATTTCCTATGGAAATTCGCTAATAACTTAACAGAATTTTATTACGATTAATAGCTTTAAAATTAATATTGTTTATTTAAAAATTAGTCTATTAAAACGCACATAAGCAGCTGATTGAAGATGTGTTGGAACAACAATCATCTGCCCAGCCTAATATATCTATACTTCCATGAAGGCATTTCTGTTAACAGCTGGTTCAATACTTTAAACAATTTTATGTTAGGTTTTTATTTAGGGGTAGGCCTAAATGGTGCCGATACTTTTTAACATGCATCACAACTCGTTTATATATGTCATATACTTGATATTTTTATTTATACACTAGTAAGCCGCGTGAAAAATCACAGGCAGATTAATTACATACACATCAGAAAAACATAATTTAAAAAAATACTATTTAAAAACAACAGACTTTATCTAGGCCTACCTAACTATGCTGACGGGAATTTTTAACTCCGTAAATGTACAATTATAGCTCGGGCAATTTTTTTATAAGGATTATACAATTTTAGGTCTATTTGTTAAAAATGTGTATTTATATACGTTACTAGCTGACCCGATCCACTTTGCACGGATAGACAAATCAAAGTTAAATGTATATAAACAAAAAATATATTATATCAATAAATATAAATTACACTATGTATTTCTTATGGGGATTTTTAGTAACTTTGACTAAAATCCTCTCCTAAAATTTCGAATTTTTTTAACACTTTCTTAGCGAGCACCTAGGGCTCTAAAGGAAGCTACATACTAAATGTCATTCCAATCCGTTCGATCGTTTTTTTAGTAACTTTGATCCCCCAAACCCCCAAAAATTACTATTTTTTTAAAACCTTTCTCAGCGAGCACCTAGGGCCCTAGAGGAAGCTACATAC
>JAGFPH010007820.1:26854-37635 GCA_018207615.1 Philaenus spumarius | reverse complement strand
TGTCGATTTATTTCAACTCGTTTAGGGCCGCCATTTTGTTTTGGATGGTCCGATTTTTATTTTTTTTGTGTCATTTTCCTAGTCGTAAATAGACCTTTAAAATGAGGTATCACATGACCATACGTTCCATTTAAAAATTTTGAGTTGCCCCCAAAATTCCCCACTTTTAGGGGACACTCAAAATTTCCGATTGCTTCAAAAGATACTATGGGCTAAGTAAGTATCGTTTCCCAAAGTATTTTTGTTTGTTTTAACAAACGCAAAAGTTAAGGGGGGGGGACTTTTAAGACACCTGGTATATTAATATGACTTATCGTCACAATAGTCAAATACAAAAAAAATTGGGTGTGCGTCGGACCACACGGTGGAAGTTATACTTCTTTGGCCTTTCTCATACACCCACTCACGCACACAAACAGACGGGATATATAAATGAAATATAAGACATTTTTCAATATTATTCAATATATTTATCTTCAATATATTATACGTGACTTCATTATTATCAAAAACCACCAAAAACTCAGACATAAATCAAAACTCAAACTATCAAAACACTGAGGCACATGACACATCAACGAATATAAGAAACCTACTGATGCTATCCGGCAACCACAATCATATACACAGGTCTGGACATGGGCAGTGGAGGGGGTAAATCTTATTGAAGCCGGGATTAGTAATTCCTAGCTTAGCCACCAGCGGCGCTGCAAGACAGTAGTGTCGTCGAAATGAATCAGTGTATGTATATATTGTGGATTCGGTGACCCTACTGTCGATTAATCGATAGTTCTTAAAAATTTGTTCTTACTTTTCAGCGTGACGCGGTTTCTCGACCAACATCCCATCCCAAAGTGTCTAACGGGCGCAAAGAAGTATAACTTCAATAATCTGTTTGCATTTGCTTCGCCAGAGTCTAGTCATCTGTAAGGCCGGGCGCACACAGGAGCGGACATTCTGTCCGCGACAAAACGTCTGGAACAAACTGTTTTGTCTTTGTCCGCTCCAGTGTGTGATCAATTGTCAAAGTGTCTCGAACGAAAGTTTATTTCATTATTTTTAGTTTGTAGTTTTGTGTTAGTGCGACTGGAAATGGAATTTGAAGACGAAGAAATGGCTGTAGTGTTGTGGAATTTTCTTCAATTCTTTGATATGAAAGTTGAAAGAGAACACTGGGTACATCCTATAAATCAAAAACGTCAAATCATACAATTCATTAATGAGCTAAAAGAATACCCAGCAAAGTTTTACAATTACTGCCGTATGACCATCACCACTTTTGATTATTTATGTGACTTAATTCAAGCCAAGATACTAAAGCAGAATACCAACTGGCGTAAAAGTATTACCCCAGAAGAGAGACTCTTTATAACCTTAAGGTACGTATCTATACAGGGTATCTTTTTTAACTGGGCCTTCATTGGGATCTTGTAAACCATAAATCTGACAGCGAAGTTTAAATAGGGAACCTTAAATTATTTTTTATAAAAATAAAACCACGTAGCCTAGTTGAAATTTTCGCAAAAGTCCACCAATTTCCAATGAGCCTTATGAATAAAAAGAAGTAAAACCTTTTATTTGCAGGTTTTAAAGCAAAGTCTTCTACTTATATGATTAAAAATATAAAGCAATACCTTTTACTTTGGGGTAAGAGCAAATCCTTGTTTGGTTGATCCATATACTTCAAAAGTAGCAAATGGATATGAATAAAACTGATCTGTTACTTCAAATGTAAAGCAAATCCTTCAGAACTGATGCATCTAGTCAGTCGCGGAATTATCAGCGAAGTAAAACGTTGAAAAATTGAATAACTTTAAAAATATTTAACCGATTTTAATAAAATTCGAACCACATATAGAAAACATATCAATAATAATAATATAAATAAATCAGATTGTTACAATATTTTTTAATTCCTTTACTGATTAGGCCTATAAAAACCACTTTCCGATATCTTTATTCGGTGAAAAATTATTTGTTCATGTCTTCAGTAAAAATTGAATAACTTTAAAAATATTTAACCGATTTTAATAAAATTTGAACCACGTTTAGAAAACAAACCTACAATAACAATTTTAAAAAATCAGATAGTAACAACAAATTTTAATACCTTTACTGATTAGGCCTATACAAATTACTATATGTCAAATTCCACAAACGGTGAACAATGTTTTTTTTTTATTTTGTATTATTTGACATTTATTTTAATTATGTATTGGGTTGTGAATATAATAAGTTATAGAGAATTTTATTGTGAATCCAAATCTTTTTTAATATTTTAAATCAAATATATATATATATATATATATATTTTTAAAATGTATTGTAAAATTTTGTTTACAAAGTATATACGTTTTCGATAGGCACTAAAAATGTATTAATAATAATTTATAAATAAAATAATTTATGGTATCTTGATGATTTTTTCACAGAATGTGTATAATAATAATAAGGCTCAATATGTCGGCTAACTTCCTTTTTTTCCAATGGTAACCCCTATTTTTATAGTAATTTTGGAGTTTGCATACAATTTTAAGACCTGTTTATTTTTAGTGTTTTTTCATAAACCAACCGTTAAAGAGCTGGGGGGGGGGGTGTTATAATTTTTACAATGACCTGTGTATTTGTGTAGAACTAACTGCTTGTAAAAAAACTACTGGACATAGTTTATGGTTATAACATAGGATAATTATCTTATTTTCTTGATTTCGAGCAACGGGTACACTAGTAAGATACTAATCGGTTATACTGTATCGATATTGTAAATTTATATTTAGTAAATGGTTTATATTAAAAAAACATAATTTCAAGTACAATAGTTTTATCAGGATGGAAAAATTTACGATTACAATTTTAAATATAGATTTATTGTTAAAGACATTTCAGGAGGGCAACATTGTTGTGATTATAACATTATAACCCTGTACAGTACTTTAATTTAACGTCACATTATATACACTTAATTATGATTGTTGTCCTGAAAATATGACGAGTGATGTGAATAATGCGGCATTATTGACGGCTGCAGAGGATTTGGTGGTTGTAAGTTATGATAATATGAAGAGCTGCTATGTGCACTCCCAGCACTGCTCGTGGATGGCGGGCGAGAACTGAGAGCTGATACCTGGCCTACACTCATTAGCTCATCCTCTTGCTCGTCCAATAAATTGTTCAACTGAGACAGCACAATGTTTTTAAACTTACGCTTCCTTCTGTCACTTAGCTTATTTGCGTCTGGTACAAGACTTTTAAAGAATGTCAACATAGGATCTTCCTCTTTGTTCTCATCTGCCTTGCGCTTCTCCGTTATAGTCTTCAAATATTCAACCATAGGCTCAGCAACAATGTCTCCTGCGGTCCTTTTCCGGTTAGCCTTTGGAACAACTTCACTTTGGTTATTTAAGTTGACAGACGGAATTTGGTGTTGGAGGTCGGCATCGGTCACACAAGCTTCAGTTTCTTCACATTCTAGGTCTTCAGAAACAGAATAAGTAGTAATCTGTTCGGTGTTTGGTTTAAGATTACTGGACATCTTCCTGTAAGGTCCAGTGAAACGTTCTAAAAATCCCATTGCATCTGCCAAGTGCCACTTCTTCTTCCTCTGCCCGGAACCACTAGGCATTTTCTTTAGTTCCCGTAAATATCTTGTATAGGAATTGCGAAGGTTGGCCCACTTCAATTTACAAGCTGCAGCTGAAATAAAAAAAAGGTACTTATTGCATTTCAACATATTCATTTATTTTTCAGGTTTCTTGCAACTGGTGAACGATTCCAATACTTGCACTACAATTTACGAGTTGGTGCCACAACAGCAGGAAAAATTGTATCCGAGACTTGCTCAGCAATATGGGAAGTATTGGCCCCAATTTATTTGATGTCTAACCCGACCCCAGAGAAATGGACTACCATAGCAGAAAAATTTGAGAAAATATGGAACTTTCCCAATTGTTGTGGGGCGATTGATGGAAAACATATAAGAATAGAAGCACCTTGGAATTGTGGTTCTGCTTTTTTTAACTACAAACACTTTCACTCTATTGTGCTACAGGCTGTAGTTGACGCTGAGGGGAAATTTATAATAGTTGATGTTGGGGAAGCAGGAAGGAATAACGATCCAGGTGTATTTTTATCATCATCTTTTGGCATTTCCTTCAATGCCCAAAAACTTAATCTTCCCAAGCCAAGGAAAATAGACGTGAATAATCCGACAGAATTTCCTTACGTATTTGTTGGTGATGAAGCGTACGGAATTCACAAACATTTAATGAAACCGTTTGCAAAGAAAGCACTAACCAATGATCGAAAGATTTACAACTACAGACACTCCAGAGCAAGAAGAATCGTTGAATGCGTTTTTGGGATGATGTCTAAAAAGTTTCGTGTTTTTGAACACGCAATGTTAGTACACCCAGATGTCACAAAAAAATTGTGTTAGCATGCTGTGCTCTTCACAACATGATAAGGGTCAGGGAGGGGAAATTGAGCGATGTGTTTGATGAAATAATCAATATTGAAGAATGCGATGAGGATATCATCAACACAAGACCAAGAGCTGCCAAAGCAGCATACAAAGTGAGAGAAAACTTTGTTCAGTACTTCAATTCACCAACAGGTTCAGTTTCGTGGCAAGAAAAAATGGCCTTCTGTTAATATTCTATTACAATTGTTATTTCAAAGTGTAGACCTGACCATTAAAATGTTACCTTGTTTACAACGTACATTTATTTATTATTACAATTATTACCGACTCCAAATTAACACATTAACTAATAATGGTACTAATACTACAAAATACTGAAAATAGCCTTTTTATGCTTATGAAGTAAATAGATATAGTAAATTATATTGCAATTGCAATATAATTTATTACAAATGTGTTTTTTCAGGTACAACTAGGTTACCTAACCTTTCCTGATATAGCCTAATTTTAGGTTATATCTAAACATGTAAGTTTTTAAAATTGTAAGTTTGTAGTACTTACTGTAATAGCCTACTTCCCAAATAATTTATGAATTATATTTTAGTTTTAATTAGGCCTAATTTTCTGCTCTTTTGGAAGCATATTTTGTGTTTTTATAAATTACTCTAACAAGTTTAAAGAATAAATTCCTGAAATCGTTCTTTCTCACTTTAATTATTTTGATAGAACTCTCGGAGTTTATGAGTTTTACAATTTAATATATTTTGAATTGTTACACTTAATATATATATAATTAATGTAGGCCTACATAAATACAACATTTTACAAATAGGCCTACAGTTTTATAAAATTGTACCTACATTTTTCAACATTTTACTATTTCATAATATTTTAAACATTTAAACTATAACTCAGTTAGATATAGTTTATTGTTTGTAGGCCTAAGTAGGTTCTTTTGAAAATCGACGTAAGCAAACATAATTGGAAAAAAATTGTCAATGACCTCAAAACAGATTAATATAGCCTACATTAGTTCTATAATAGTTTGAAAATACTTAGGCCTATACATGTTTAGCGTGAGAAGGCAAATTGTATTTAATATTTTGTAATTACTAAAAAGTTTTATACTATAATTGTAACATTTAATTGATCCGCCGTGCCCATGCCGTGATTTTTCACGGGTTGTTACTAGTTTGAGTTATAAAATTCAATTACTTAATATAATAACAGCATTAGGCCTATTATAGATCTGCTAATAGTGGTTTTTCATATAACGCATAATTTTAATTTTTTCCCACCAAATCAGTTAAAGGGTTACCAATAATAAAGTTTTCTTACCTGAAACGTTCAAATCCAATGAAATGTCATGCCAGCATTTCGCAATTACGTCCTGGTTGTGATGCTCCTTCAAAGTCACGTCGTAAATCACACGTTGACTTTCAACTAAAACTAGCAACCTGTCAACATCAATTATTTCGCCTTCACCTTCTACACAGCTTTCATTATGTACCATCATCTGCCGATCCATCATAAACCACAATATTTTAATGTTTCTATTAGAAGCTTTTTTTACAGTAAACAGATTGTTGAAATGTAAATAATGTCATTCCACCGCGCATGCGCAGTCTAATTTCTCCGTTTTGTCTTGAGCAAAGACGAAATGCCAACAGTCACCGCCAGACAAGAAAATATTGTCGCGAACAGTCTAAAGGCGTCGGAGACGATTGTTGCGTGCAGTGTGCGTGATCCTCATATGAAACCACGTTAACTTGCGTCCACCAGACAGATTTTATCTGTTCGCGACAAAACGTCTTTGTCGTGGACAGAATGTCCGTTCCTGTGTGCGCCAGGCCTAAGTGGAGTACAGCTTGACGGCTCCACTGCACCGCTTCACACTACTAATTGTCGAAAGCCTGGACCCACATCCATAAAGATTGCCGAACGGATAGTTTTCTCTTCTAATAATTAATTGTTCTGTTGTGTTACTTATTCTATGAACTTGGTTGATTTTAGAAAGTTTATTTTCTGGAACTCATACTGGGTAAAACCGTTTTAAAAGAAAGAACTTATCAAGTCACGTGGTCTACAATGGTGCTGCCATGTTGTATTTATTGTTATTAGCGAATTTCCACAGGAAAGATGTGCTATTAATTGCAGAGCCTCTTATGGTGAGACCTAAGGTCGGGAATGGTCAATGAGCGCCGATCATGGTCCCCAGAACACGTTTTGGGATGTCATTAAAAATTATATGTGTTCCGCATTTTACGTCCGATTTGGTCAAAAAGTTTATATACTAAAGTGTTCATCAAGTCCTTTTAACCCACCACTTCATTATTTTTTTACTGAACAAAACTTAGCATATATCTTGTGTCGCATAACGGGGCAAATATTTGTACATACCTCTATCGTTTTTGGGGGCTTAGGATAGGTTAGGGGGGGGGAAGGAGGAGGGTAACGATTTCAAAAGTAAAGGTAGGTCATGTAATACACCAATGTAAAGCTTACTCAAGAGAAACAGTACGGCGCATAGAGCTTAGTATCTTGCTTCGTTTCAGTGTAATGGACAATCAAAGTTCAGGAACATTATATTTTTATTTTATGTATTTAGTGTTCCGATTATAATATCCGCATTTTATGCCCGAAGTGATCCAAAATTGGTACACACATTGGTTTTCTAAGACCCTCTGACGAGTTCCTTAGCCAATATAAATCATCGAAACGAAGCACGTTTTTTGACCGGAAGTAAATGTTTCTTGAAGTGTAAACTTCTATAGGCGCGCCACGTCCAAAAAATTGTTATACATATGTGTATATCAGAGTATATAGTTTTCTTGTTGCTGGGGGTGAATCGGATTTTACCGTCACGCGTTTCACCATGCATTTTGTGAAACGCTCCTAAAGTGAAACGCTCTATTCCATCTGTTTGAAAAACTGTTGGTCTTGCCGAGATTCGAACCAGCAGAGTCCATCACCATATACTAGCGCCTTAGCCGGTTAGGCCACGATCGCATTGATAATTTATTATATTTGAGTTGGGTATATAAGTGTAACAGATTGTCCTATATCATAGGCTTGATCTGTTAATGTTAATACAATGTATAGTTTAATTAGTAATACCTCTGAGATGGACATCGTGTTTCCTCATTTCGTAAGTTGTGTTAATTAAAAAGTTTACACTTCTCCCGGGTGGTCTCAAGCACACAATTATTTTTTTTTAGATTTTTCGTACTAGAATAAAACTTTATTGGGCTTTTATATATGAAAATAAATATAAGAGATTATTTATTTTTTACATGGTTATTATTTAAAAAGCACATGGTGTTTTTTTACACGACCTTATAAATCGTCTGGTCCCTCCCCCCAAATCAATCAAACGTAAAATACCATAAAAGTACCCGTTCAAATCCCCGTGGAGCATTTTACCGTGGGACAGATTCTGGTCCGATGCCGCAACGTCGAGGTACAAACTCCCAAAGCGAATTTTTTCGTTGTAAGTGGAACGAAGCAGAGCGTGAGTCGAAGCTGGAGGTTCAGGAGCAATCAAATTCTACTAATATATTTCGTGCACAAAGGTAGCTATTCAGTGCCTTCGCGAGTTACCAATTTCCCAAACAGTTGATCGAAATCCTGAAACATATAAACTCAATTTTTTAAAGTCCCTCAACTCACGTCAACGGTTCAGATACGTGATCGAATTTTCCAAACAATTTTATAAACTCATTGAAAGTAATAAAAACCTCTGTCAACCTGGTTTAAAAGAAATACGAGTGCATGACACGGCAAACACCTTTGCGTAAATAATTTATTTGAAACAATTTCCGTTCCGCAGTCTTAACCGAGCAGTGTACACAAAAACTTGAAGAAACAAAGACGGCGGCGCATCTGCTGCGTTTAATTTAAATTTATTGCGCGAACACCGAGACCGTATTTCGTGCTAATGGGACGTCCTCATCCCAAGCTGTTCATCATTTCAAGTTTGTGTAGGTTAATTTTGTTGAAACCATCCCTTCACAAGGGGTGAGTTGAAGTTCTAACATCCGACCAACAACTCTATGAGGAATAGTCTGGAGAAGTTAGTACAGTCTTGTTAATCTTCATAAACTCTTACATCTGCTATAATGCGTCTAAAGTAAACTGGGCAGGTAACATTTTGAGTAGTTCTAAAGTGAAATGTATTTATGTTGCCTCCCGAGTGCGGCGCCACTCTCGCAACGTATACCCTACTAGCTGACCCGTACGGCGTTGCCCGTGGTGGTTGGTATTTTCCGTCTTTTTAACGTAATTGTATTCTTTTTAAGTGTTCAGCCAGTGAGTGGTATTTGGCTTTTATATATATAGATCTTAAATAATAAAAGCACTACTTTCATAATAATAAAAGATCTGAAATTATGATTTTAGTTACTTTAATCCCCCCAAACCCCTCCTAAAGTTTCGAAAATTTTCATACCCTTTATTAGTGAGCACCTATGGCCCTAGAGGAAGCTACATACCAAATTTTATTCCAATCCGTTCGGTAGTTTTGAAGATATAGTGATTTAATCATTTTGATCCCACCAAACCCTCCTAAAATTTAGATTTTTTTTTAACCCTTTCTTAGCGAGCGCCTATGGCCCTAGAGTAAGCTACATTCCAAATTTAATTCCAATCCGTTCGGTGGTTTTGAAGAAATCGTGATTTAACAACTTTGATCCCCCCAAAACCCCCTAATTTTTCGAATTTTTTTCAAACCCTTTCTGAGTAAGCACCTATGGCCCTAGAGAAAGCTATATACTAAATTTTATTCCAATCCGTTTGGTAGTTTTGAAGAAATCGTTTTTTAATAACTTTGATCCCCCAAACCCCCCCCCTAATTTTTCGAATTTTTTCAAACCCTTTCTTAGTAAGCACCTATGGCCCTAGAGGAAGCTACATAAGTAGTATTCAATGGCGCTCTGGTCCGACTGATTGATGATGACAGCTGTCAAAGGTCACGATAACACTAATTAGGTCAAAGGTCACAGATAATGTATGATTGATGAGTAATTAGATTGTTAATAAGTATTTTTAATGAGCCAGCCATCAGGTAAAGATTACAGTAATAAATTATGATAGTACTGGGGTGCGTCTGTCAACCAATTATAAATATATAGCATGCGATTTTTAAATTATTCGCTATCTTTAAATGATTTATAACGCGCGATTTTTAAATTTTATAGAATTTTATTTAATGATTCATCATTCGACGTCACACGCGCGCGCTTTTTAAATTATTATACATTATCTAACTTAAATTAGTCATACGCGCGCGATTTTTAAATTATTGTACTTTCGCTATCTTTAAATGAGTCATAAAGCGCGATTTTTAAATTATTCGTGAAATGACCACTCGGAAAGTTTAAAGTCCCGGTACACTATGGCAAAAGATTCACCTTTCGACGCCACACACGCGCGCTTTTCAAATTATAAAGGATTAGAATGTTAACTAAGTTCGTCATATAGGTAAAATTTTAGATTACTATACTTCCACGGTCATAGTTTCCACGACCCCCTCCTCCTCTCTATCCTCCCGAATATATCCGAATATAACCGAAGTTTTCCAACGATAGTTATAATTAAGATCGTCTAATGTCTAAAAGTATGGCACGAATAACTATAAATATAACAGGAAATGTGACACAGATTAAAATATTAGAGGAAAAGTATATTAATTTATTGTTTCCAACAACAGTTCCAATTATTTTTGTTATGCCCACTAGTTTACAAAATATTTAGAATGTCATATAAACTCTATAAATTTTTATATTTCCCGATTTATTATGTAGGTACTAAAAGTTTCCAAAATATATTTTAAAATGTTTTATAAAGTAAATCATGTATATAATACTAATTACAACCCTCTGATGGAAAAATATAGTCATCCACTTTGATACTTAAGAAAAATGTATAAAAGTGTTAAAGAATTTATGTAAATTAATCCATTTGTTTAATTATTTTTAATAAATCTCAAGTTTTGATTTCATACTGATTTTTATGTAGAAGAAAATAGAAATATAAGTGCACAGAACAATAATAAACTTGTGTTATTACATTTGTAAAGAAATATTATTCCCTATTTCAAATTTTTATATTACCCGATTTATTTTTTAGTAAAAGTTGTCAAAATATATTTAAAACTGATTTCTTAATAATTAGTAAACATAAATATTTCTATTTCCACCACTTTGATGGAAAAAATATAAACCACTCCACTTGGATACTTAAAAAAAATTTATAAAAGTGTACAATAATTAACAAAAATGAATATATTTGATTAATTACTTTTAATAAATTTTAAGTTTTGGTTTCAAAATTACTTTTATGTAGAAGAAAATAGAAAAATGAA